>JAQZBX010011974.1:0-41897 GCA_029593785.1 Cabassous unicinctus
GGGCCTCTATCGATTGAGCCACACCCACTTCCTGCTGTGAGGTCTTGCCGCATCAGCCTATCCTGCCGTGCGGGCCGGCCGGCCTGCCCTCACAAGGAGGCCCCGGGAAGCGAACCCGTGGCCTCCTATATGGTAAACGGGAGCTCTATCCATTGAGCCACACCCGCTTCCCTCTGTATGCTTTTGAAATTGAGTTGGAATCAAAGAAGAACAAGACTGTAATAGATTTAGGATGTTAAATTTAAGCTCCATGGTAACCCCAAAGAAAATATCAATTTATAAACTCATAGAGACAGAAAGTTGAGTACTGGTTACCAGGGTTTGGGGACAGGGGCAATGGGAGTTAATGCAAAATGAGTGAAGGGTTTCTGTTTGGAGTGAAGGATAAGTACTAGTAATGGATGGTGGTAAGAGTATTCCAACATTGTGAATATGATTAATTCCACTGAATGGTAAACTTGGGAACGGTTGGAATGGGAAGATTTATGTTGAATACATGTTTTCACAAGTTAAAAAAAATAGATAGATAAACCAAAGAGATAATGACAATGAAATGTAAAACATAATACTGGATGTGATTAAAGAATGGAGGAGAGAAAGTCCAAAGGACATTATTGGGACATGAGAAGCAAATGGAATATAGTCTGTAAGCTTTATATCAATGTTAAATTTCTTGAACCTGGTAACTGCACTTGAGGTGATTACATAAGTGAATATATCCTTGTTCATAGGAAATGAACATGGAAGCATTATGTATTCAATGAGTATTATGTGTGAAATCCGCTCTCAAATGTTCAGAAAATAATTGATAGATAAATAGAATTATGCAGCAAAAGAGGTGAAATGCTAAAATTAGTAGATCTGAGTATCTGGGGGTGGAGTGAGGTTATGTTGGAGTTCTCTAAATGGGGTTTGTATTATTTTTGCAACTGACATGTAAATTTGAAATTATTTCAAAATAAAAAGGAAAAAATAAAAAAGAGGAAATAATCTCTTCCACATTTTAACCAAAGTCCAATAATGTTTGTTTGCTTTATTGAGGTGCTACAAGTGTCAGCTGATCTTAAATAATAATTTGATAAAATCATGGTAATCTTTAAATGTTTTGTGCTAACTTGATAGATATAGGAATATGATATTTGCATGGAATGGTAATGCTGGGTACAGCTGCTGGCACAGTGAAGAGCTGTCTCTAGCTGAATATTGGAAAGGTATCATTTCCATTCAAGCTCTCAAGAGTTTAAGTACATGTTCCGAAAGCAAAACTGAAAACATCAATTTAGAACAAGTTTAATACACATTCTTCTTGACTTCTCTCAATTCCTCTTTTTTTCTACTGTCCTTAGGGGAATTTAGGCCCTGATTGTCTCTTTCTTTAAACCAAATGAGTTGATCACTTATGTTCTAGCCACTGTGCTGGGACACTTCACATGTTATATCATTATTCTTCATTATAAATATATACATTAGCTATTATTACTGAGGCAAGTTAGTACAGGGTAATGGAGGAGGCGACCCACAACATGGCTGACAGACAACATGGCTGACAGACAACATGGCTGCAAGACCTCGCTGGGGCCTTGAGTTTAACCTTGAGGTCCCAGTTTCTCTTTCCGGGACCTCCTCTTGGCTCCGGATATTCCACAAAGGCCTCACCATTGGCCCCTACCATAGGTGGGGTAACCAATAACTGCTGGGGCCCATCCCCTTATCATTAGCAAGAGGGAAGAATAATTAACAGTTTTAAAGATAATCACATGAGGCAGAGCTCGCTCTGTCTGCCTTAGAGGGGCCCACACCAAGTCTTGGTGTGTATTTCTGTCTTCCTCTCCCATTTCTCAGCAAGCTCTGTTCTTTCCCCCATTTCCCAAATAAATTCTTTTTATGGGCCCAACTAAACTGGTGTGTTCAAAATTCTTTCATGCATCATAGCCAAGAACCTAGAGGAATCCAACACTTCTCCATCTTCATTACCATCCTCATTTTACTGAAAAGGAAATTGTTGCTTAAAGGATGTAGCAAAATTAGCTGTCAAGCAAAAGTTCAAATTCTTCTTTCAAGAGTATGAAGTTGTCCTGGGAAGCACCGACCTACCTGAGAATTATATTTCCCAGGCCACCCCCCTCCCCCTTGCATTCAGGCATGACCATGTAACTAGTTTTCACCCATGGAAGATGGGACTGAAGCTTTAAAGAAACAGGTAGAGCTTACTACCCTCCTGTTCCCCTATTTGCCACCTGAACACAGAGGACTCTGAGTTTAGGGGGACTGCAGATCCACAAGAAACAAGGAGTAATGATACACGCACACCAAGGGCTCCCATACCAGGCAACGACTAGAAATAAATTTTATTGTATTGAGCCACTGGCACTTCAGGATTTGTTTGTTATAAGATAGCATTGCCCTAAATAATACAGGACTTAAGTCAGATTTCCAAGATTAAACCATAAGTAAAGTTTGGGACTGAAACCTAATGTGTCTTGTGACTCCATAACACCTAACTTTAACTGCATTCCTGCCAAATAATTCTTCCTGAATGGCAGCTACATCACTTCCATGCTTAGTGTATTTAAGCCATTTCCCAATCTTTACAGAATTAAGGTATGGCTCTGGCTCCCCAATTTTACCTGCTTTTCAAAATTATCTTCTGATTCTCCCCATTTCCGACCCTGTATTCTAACAAGTTCACACTATTCATCAGCTCCAAAAACCGTTTTTCCATCACTAAGCTTTTCATGTGATTTCTCCTACCTGGAAAGACTTCTTTCTCCCCCACCCCCGTTTATGAGGTGCTGGCCTCCCTTCTAAATGGAGGTTAAAAGATCCTTCTCAATTCTGCTGCCCTGCTTGCCTCAATACAAATATTCCTTTTACTCTAGTCATTGAACAAAAATTCAGCAATCATCCATGTAAGATTTTATGTTAGGCAGAAGGGTTATAGCAGGAAACAAAAGAGAAAAAAATTCCTACACTCAAGAAGCTTACATTTTAGAGGAGAAAGTCAGAAACAAAATGCATATGATTTAATGGCAGTTGGGATAAAGCCTACACAGAGAAGTATTGGTTGCTAACACAAGCTTTTAATGAGATACCCATCTTAGTGTGGGGGAGGAGGCCAGGCTTCCAACTGTTGGTGAAATTGGAGCCAAATGCCAAGGGATGGCTGGGAGTTAACTTTGCAAAGGCATGGGGAAGGGGTACTGGTGGGGGAAGCTAGGGAGAACATTCTGGACAGAGGGAATTGGATGTATTTAAATCAGAAGTTCAGAGCATCATGGTATGTTTGAGGAAAAGAAAAGGTAGATATGATTGAGATGCAAATTAGCAATATGGGGGGTGGGGCACGATGCAGTCAGGGGCCAGATCATTTAGAGCTTATAAACATATGAGGGATTTTCGTCTTCATTAGGTGAGAAATTGTAAACCACTGAATAGGTTTAGGAAAGAGTGACACATGAAATGCATTTTAAAAGATCATTGCGCCACCTAAGGGAGGATGAACTGGAGTAAGAAAGAGGGTGGGGAAACCAGCTGGGAGGCTTTCGCTGGTCTAGGTGAGAGGTTGCATTGATCAACCAAGATGGCAGCAGTGGAAATGGGGAGGAGTGGTTGAATCTAAGAGGTCTTAACCAATAACGGCAGGAGAACATAATGATTAATTTGAATGTATTCGGCTCCATTCTTGAGGTGCTTAGTCATACCTTTGAGAGGCATAGTGATTAGGACCCAAACTACGAAATCAACATGCCAGTGTTCAAATGCTGGCTCTGTCACTTCTTAGCTATGGTACCTTGGACAAGTTACTGCATTCCACTGTGTTTATACAGAAGGTGAAGAAATTAGTAATACCTACCTTATAAGATTGTTCTGAGGATAATATATGTATATATAAATGGCACTAGAGATCCTTATTGTGAAAACTCTAGCATATATATGCATATATTTATCTTCTCTTGATAAGCAATTACTTTCTTAAGGGTGAGATGGACATATAGCATAGCATATGCACATACTAGGGACTCAATATCTATCTATTTAAATTTGTAGTTTACTACAGACATCATTTTTTAAAAATGGTTTCGTGGTACCACTGGGTATAATCCTCCAAAGGAAGAATCAGTTTTCAAGTAGAACTCTAAATGCTCATTATCCTGCCACCAAACACCCAGAACTTGTTGTTCTATCCAAAACACATTAGAAATTAAGTTTATAGCCATTGACAAAATGCCCAATGGTGCTATTTTGGGATAAATATGTAATGTCATATTATATAATGTGTGGTAGAAGACTACATATTGACTTTCACCAATGTCCTGGAGACTGTGAGTGGTAAAGGAGGTCAGCATTGTTTTGAAAGCTTTTGGCTAAAAGAAATAGACTAGCCTAGTTCCTGAAAATAAGAGAAGAATATTGATAATACTTTTGTCTGAATTAAGGCCAAATTGTCATAAAATTATAGTTGGAAAATCATCCAATCCATTTCCTTATCTTCAGAAGGGCTATACCTAAAGTTTAAAACATAGAGATATGTGACCCCAGCTATTTCCTTTGAGAATTTTAAGTATCCACAACATCACTTGGTTAATATCTACCCCACCTCCACACACACCCTAATTTAGATCTCAATTTAGTTACTTAAAATAAGTAGAGATCTATCATTCAAAACTCCACAGGGCATTCCACACATTACTTTGGCAAATCCTTTGGGTTTTAACGTATGTCTTACTGTCACTATTATTTTGGATATCTTGTGCTAAAATAATGTATTTAGAAGTAGAACACATTGATAATTTCAAAGACCAGCATGGAAGTCCTTTTCCCACATAAGTGCTGAAAGACATAAATATTTCCAGCAGGAACGTATTCTAAATCTCCTTCTGCAGCCAGGGAATAAGTGTGCTGGGAACAATGCATGTTGTTTCACTTCATTGCTGATGTATTATTTTCCTAGGAGAAACTGTGGAGAGAATGCTTTAAACTGTGAAGCTTTCCTGACTGCACATAACCCTCACTCAACAAAATGTGATGCACTTGGCATTGACTCAGTGCTGTTGTTTGGGAGGGGGTGGTGGTACCATTTTCTAAATCAGAATTCTCATCAAGTCATATCCCTGTGTCTCAGGGCCCACCTGGCAAACTCCAAGCAACATAGCCCAGTAGGTGGGGCTGTCTTATCTTTTGTTTATTTAATGTATATGCATTTGCACCTCCAAGGTGCTGGCTTTGCTTTCTCAGAGAGCAACATCTAGGTGGAGAGCTGGACAATAAGTCACTGCGTAAAGAATAGTGACATTATAACTGTTGTATGTTCTAAAAGTAGAAATATATGGTGCTATGAAGCCCATCACTGAGGAATATGACCTCAAGTGAAAGGTCAGGGTAGGTCCCTAAGCAGAGGCAACAATTGAGTGGAGAACTGGGCATTAACTAGACAAAAAAGAAAAGACAAGTGCTCCAGGTACAGGAAACTGCACACATATGAGACATTCTTCAGCACTTGGGAGGCACTGAAGGATGAACAAGGTGTCCAGACTTGAAGAACCAAGAGGAAGATGAAGGCAACATGAGGCTGGAAAGAGATGGAGAGGCCAGCTCATAACAGGCCACGTTAGCCACACGAATGACTGTCTTTGTAGCACAGTCTTTTCCTTACATTTTCTCTTAGTCTGTCGGGCAGGGTACTCTGATCCTTTCTTTCAGAGCAGAAGTGGTAAAATATCTGTAAAATCTCTCTGCAGTGACCATGTTGTGTAGGCTCAGTCTCTTTTGACTAATCTCACTATGTATGAGGCTAAGCCAAGCCTCATCCACACTTCCCGCCGCCTTCCCATCCAGTGTATAAGTATGTGCCTGGGGTCCACCAATCAAATTCAGCCTTGGGACAATTTGCTTCAAAATTAAGCATCTTGATGAAGAAGGCTCCACATAGAATCCGAAAGAGAGGCAAAAATATCTGACATTCAGGGAAGATTGATAATGGTTTTAGGAGGTGGCATCAGAGCTGGCAAAATAATGACTAGGCTTAACTAAAAGTTAAGTCTTAACAAAACTAAAAGTTAAAACTTAAAATAATGATTTAACTAAAATTAACTTCCTTGCAGCAGTGAAACTACAGCAATTATCTCTTGGGTCATGGTGGCCGTTTAGTCATCAGGCCACTTGTATGATGTGTATGAGGGACTGTTCCTGGAAAATTGGTCTCTGAGAAGATTCGCAATTAATCACCCAATATGCATTAAATAGATTCTGTTTATACTTAAATTGCTACAATCTGCTTTTATAACTAAGACCCTAACTGACTCACTTTCCTAACCACCCCCCTGGTGAGGTGAACAGACTCCATCACACACGCCTTCCTGGACTTCCTAAGCCTGTAGTTCTCAAAGTGTGGTCCCCACACCAGCAGCAGCAACACTGGGGAGCAAGCTACAAATGCAAAATCTCAGGCCTCACCCAAGAGCTACTGAACCAGGAATTCTGGGGTGGAGGCCCAGCAATCTGGGTTTTAACAAGCCCTCAGGGTGAGTCTCATGCCAACTAAAGTTTGAGAAACATTGTCCTATAAATATACATATATGCATACATATATACACACATACATATGTATATATTTAAATATTTTAGGAAGTATTAAAAATGTTCATCTCCCTCCTAGTCTCTGAACTCCTTGGGGAATTTACTGTGTGTCATTCATATTCAGATCCTCAATGTTTAGATAGGGCTGGCACAGTATTTTAATGACTGGCAAAAGAATATCTCTATTGCCCTATTAGCCTTGTCAAAATGGATTAATCATTGCCCCAAAAACTCTGTCTTTCATGTTCGTGGCATAACAGGATGAATGACAGATCGGATCTTTCCCCAAGGAGCATAAACACATGAGAAGAGTAAGGGAATTGTACACGCTATATGAGATGAAACTAACATACCTGGAATTCTACCTACCTTCCATAGCATCTGCCACTGTCTTAACCAATTATCAAAAGCCAGATAAAATCCCTCTACACATCTCACTCAATGATAGAGGTTTCACAGTGCATCCCATATCCAATTTTCTGTGCTTTTTTTTTTTTTGGTTGGTGTAGAAGCTTAAGGATCTAAAATAATAATGCTTCCACTAGGCAATCCAATAATGACACCTCTGAATTGAAGCTGGGAGTGACACCTGGCTATCCCCAGAGCCTCATAACAATAAGGGATTGGGTAGCAAATAATCATGTTAACTGGATTGAATACCCTTTATTATCAAAGGAGCAAAACCATACTTCTGCAGAACGGATGCTCTGTGGTAGAGGATGGAAGCCAGGGGGGAAATGTGGCACTCCTGTACTCCCAGAGACAAAGGCTACTGGAAAACAACTGGGCCTACATAAAGACAGGGCTCTCGGTAAGGGAAGGTTTGAGTGAATCAAACCTCAGGCAAGGAAATTGAGGCACCTGCCAAACAAAGGCAAAGCGAGCTTAGAATGAATACTTGCAGAGGGCAATCTTGAATACAAAGAATGGACTCAAAGCAGTTTATAAAACCTCTGAATACATGCATGCATAAGGGAAAAAACGTGTGTGTATATGCCCATGCACATACAAGAATGCAGATTTATTCCCATTATTTTCCTCCCTTTATTTTATTTGGGTAATGTGCAGGGGATTATATTGGAGATCTGACAACTGTATGCTGAATACCAAGACAGGATGAAATTTTATGATGGAGAGGGTGGCAAATAGTGACTCGATAATATCACTTTTGTAAACCAACCCTGGGTATAGCTATACATTTTGTCCCACTGGGAAAAGGTGAATACATTTTCAGTGGTGCATGAGATATTTAGATCATGTTAACAGGAATATACTTAAATGAGGTGATCACCAGAGCAATGAACATTATAACAATCACCAAAATAATGTTAACTTTAATTGCACATTTCCTAAGGCACAGCGGTAAGTGTGCGAGCATATGCTGAGAAAGAAAAGTGGTGGAATGGAGGGGCTAGCTCTTGGCTTGGCTACTTACGTCATAAAGATGCCTCTTTCTCTCAGTTGGAGAGTGGGCCGTGATCCTGATCAGACATTAACTGGGCCACATTCTCTCAGGAATTTGGATTTTTTTAAATTTGGGTTTTTAATAAGACAGACTGATGCTTGGAGTCACTGTAGTTGAGTCACCTTAATGGCAGCAGACTATAAAGAAGGCTCATGAGGACCCATCACTAAAGGCCCTGGTGTGTTTTAGTCTTACCTTTTCAGGTACTTGCTTATTCAAGTCATCCTTGAACACTATGACATAGGCCAGTATCTTTCCAATAAATGCTGTGTTTCCTTGAAGCTAGCCAGAGTCAGTCTGTTATTTGCAACCAAAGGACTCTTACCTAACTATAAAATAGCACCCTGCAAGGCACACATAGGGCTGTGTAAGATACTGGGTTGATCATCAATCTAAACTAGGGTGAGGAACTGTGAACCCATCTTCATAATACACTTACTGACTAGTAGCAGTGTGTCACAGGCTGCATGGGAAGCTAACTGGCTTCTAAACTGGATGCCTCCTATGCCGATTGTACTTACTGGATATAGCATTCCTTATTTGGACAATAATATAAAGAGAGAACCTGGCATAGTAATTTTGCTTAGCGCAGTTGGTGATGAGGAAATACTCCACTGATTGAAAAAACAAAACCCTTTTCTTAAAGTTCCATTACCAACAGAATAGTGAATATTAGAATACAAACAGCCATATTTCTGTGTTATTAAAATTCTATTCTATCTTTCCTCACTTCATTTGAGGTATAATACGCTTCCATCCCATTCAGCTGGGCAAAGCTTACCTTATTTCATAATAACTGAAATACAATAAAATACAAAGGATGTCATGATTTACAAGACATTTCATTTAAACACAAATAGTCAAATTTTATTCATTTCCTAAGGCCAGATAAATGCCAAGGCAACTTGGGTATTTATTATTAATAAAGCAGTAAACAGGAATCCTGGGACAATGCTTACGGGGGTGACTTCTGTACCGCCCAGGGACGAATTTTAGCGGAATCATTTTCTCTGATGGATGTCAGTGCCACCGAATGACATCTGTTGGTTAATAAGCAGCTGCCCTGGAATTGGCTTGGAAAATGCAGGGATTTGGTGTGCATGGTCTAGTGGTTGGGACAGCAGACTGAGAGCCTGCATTTCTGGGCTAGCTTCCCAGCTCTGTAACAGACACTTTAGGATACCTTGGAGTGAAACTCGGGCTATCTAACACCAAAACAATCACCCAGTTTGGGTGGAGGGAGTGACTAGGGAAGGGCAAGAGAGGGCTCACACCAATTTATCATCCTAGAGAGAACATCTGTTAACTCCTGGGTTATTCATTCATCAGCTCATCTGGGGTAATCCTAACACTGGACTATCAAGTAGCATTATCCAAGGGCTTGTTTAGGCTATTGGCTAACTTTGCTATATACTCCTTCTGTCCTGAAAGATATTACAATGTCATAAGCAGAAGATGAGGGAAAAGAATTCACATATTCTACATATTCCACTTTTAAAAATTCCAAGGATAGTTCCTTTTCTTAAAGGAAGTTTATAATGTAAACACTGGCTCAAGTATTTTGCCCTCAGTGTGGAAAGATTGCTAAATATAAAATTACACAAAACCTCTCCATCCCAGTTTCTCTAATTTTAAAATTAGTGATGATGGCCCTTAGCCAAATCAACGTACTTTCAGTGTAACGTATTATGGTAAGATTCATATTAAGGAACATCAAGGTTTCATCTTTGATATTAAAATAAGGAGTTATTTCCAAAGGCTTGAGAATTTAAAACTAATGTAAAAACGTTTGCAATTATTGAGCAAATTCATTAAAAAAGAAAAATTAATTTGGCAATGCCAAATAAATAATACAAATGTTGGTATGGTATTAGAATGAAAATTTAGAAAGCCAGATGGCATGACTAAAATTAAAAACAAATAGAGCTTCAAAAGAGTTGGACATTACTGTGTTGATAATGGAGGTGTATAGAAAAAGTGTGCCAAATGTACGCTATGAATCATGGTTGGTGGTAATAGTCTGATGATATTATCTCATAATCTGTAACAAATGTTCCAGCACGGTGTGGTGTTTTGGTGAAGGGGTGTTGTGTGGGAATTCTACACATGTGTATGATTGTTTTGCCAGTTCACAACCTCTGTAATAAAATATATTTTTAAAAAATAGGGTGGGTTGGGGGAAAAATACACCAAATGTAAGACAGGGACTACAGTTAGTAGTAATATTTTGGTGATGTTCTTGCATGGTTTGTAACAAATGCTTCATAACAATGCAAAGTGTTGGTGGAGGGGTAATGTTTTACCGTATGATGTATGTATGTTTATTTTGTAAGGTCACAATCTTTACTTGTTTATGCATGTCATGTATGAATGATATAATTCAATAAAAAATACGTATTTTTTAAAAAGTTGGACATTAGTATATGTTGGCTAAATGGTAAATATTTTTAAGAAAAATTTCCTGAAGAGACTTGTGATAATCAATATTTCCCCTCCCTAATAAGGTTAGCAAATACTTAAGTCTTTGAATTTTGACAAGCTGTTTAGATATGAAAAGTACTAGGCATAATATATTGAAATTATTCAAACTATACTGCAATTCCAATGTTACTTTTTGTTAGTGGAAGATTTCTTCTCCTCCAGTGCATCTTGACTCTATTATTGTTGAAAACAACATGGAATTTTGAACCAAAGTGTTAAGCAAAGCATGGCCCAAATAAAAATATACTTTAAAAAGTTACTTATTTCCTCAAATAGTAAAGTGAATGGATCATAGGAAATAAAACATGTAGTTCTAAATTACTATGGTGGTATATATTTTTTTCTACTTTTTCTTGTTTATCATACAGAATATCTCCAGGGAATTAGAAATTGGCCTTCTTTGAACAAACCTGGCTTATGAATTCTCTGTACAGGGCACTTAATTCTGGGGGAGCTGAAGGTATATAAGAAAGAAATGCAGTTTTTGACTAGGATATACCATGAGAAAGTCAATCAAAGAGCAGAGTTTGGGATGGTAAGGAAGCTTGGTAAACCAGAAGCACAGAGAACTGGAAAATGCTACCTCAGTAGCTCAAGTGAAAGATAATGAAGACCTGAAGCGGACAGTAGTCATGTTTGGTTTTTCAAATTCATTTCCAATCTCTATTGGCATCCTGTTACATTATGGAGAAATGTATAGTGTTGGTGGAGCAGTGAATACAGATTAGTCTTTCTACTATGGAAACCAGATGAGTTCCTGGAGACTGTTTTACTTTCTTTCCTTTCCTTTCTGTTTTAATCAGATTGTCCTCCTCATTACACTGCCATCATCTGGGGATAGGCAATGTATCCAGTGGACCCAACTGGGTTCTCTCTTTCTGACTTTGTCTTTTGAAATATTTGAATTTATTCATTCTAATGACCGGGCCAGCAAGAAATGTGTGACTCTTATTCAAACTTCCAGGAGCTACCCGCTTCCTATCAGCTACCTCAGTCCTCCTAACACTAATACATTTCTTTCTTTTTAAAATTAGCAATAGTTTATTCCTGTTGCTTGTGGCTAAATAAACTTGCCTGATTCTACATGAAGAGCAATGGAAAGAAAAGGGCACTGATGGGACTCGTAGCAATTGATATGACTTGCCTTCAGGCTGAGAAAGAGAGAGGTGAAATGGTGACTCCAAATTAAGGGTATGCTGAAGACGGAATTAAGACCGCCTGTGGTCTAGATGGCTTGGTGTGTGGGAGCTAACTCTGAGGAAACGTGGCTTTGAGTAAAAGGGTTGGCATCTTTGCTGCTTCACTTCCACAAGAGGCCAGAGCTATAAGGAAGCGAATTTTGAGTCTAGCTTGACAATTTATTTTCTGATACACTCTTCAGAAATGAAATGGGGATGACCTGAGAGGTGGCCACTTGACTGCTTACCACAGGGGCTATCAGGAAGCCATCCGAAAAAGAAGCCGTCCAGATGATCTGTGCACTGGCAGGGAGGTTAGACTAGCACCTGAGAAAATTGGCTTTTTGTTTCAGAGATTCTATAAACCTCTGAAGAGAGCATAGGAAATTTTTAAAGAATGACATTGGCATGGCATCAACTAAATCACTCACAAAATGAGATTCTTTCTTTGAAGGTAACAAGACATTCTTACCTCAAGCTCTTTGAAAATTGCTGGTCCTTCTGCCTAGAATAACTTCACCCAAATACTCACATAGCTCAATCTCTTACTTCATTCTGTTATTTGTTCAAAAATCTCCTGAAATAAGTTTTCCCAACCATCCTACCTAAAATAACATCTACCACATACCCCTTTCAATCTCGCCCTCTATCTGCTTTATTTGCTTGTTGTTTATTATCGTCAGCTACTAGTATAAATTCCATGAGGACAAAGAATATTCACTCCTGAGCACTAAAAACCCCTACCAGTGTGATTAACACACAGTAAGCACTCACTAAATATTTAGTGAATGAATAAATGAAAATATGAGTCTCTTTTGAGTTATGTACTTTTTTCTTCGGGAAAAATTCAGAGCTGCTGGTAACACTTCCTGAGTAAGATTCTGTCACATTTCCATTTAATTGGGGTTAGGTAGTGAGAGTTCCTCCATAGCTATTGAGACAAACTCCCGGGCTGCAAACTTTAGGAAATCTCCAACTTTCCTAGCCACCCCTGCCAATACTTCTGTGAGACTTGCCCTAGTATGGTATATGCTGCTATACCATTCACATGGCCTGGCTGTAAACAATGAGCTGTTTGTGAGACAGACTTTTGTCATTTCATATTAGTATCCACATCCCAAGGTGATCCAGAACAGCAGCAATTTGGATGAGGAGGAAGGTGAGAAAGAAGAATATGGGTGAACAAGGAATGCAAGGAATTAGAAGAGTGGCAAGAAGAAAAATGGAAATAATAGAACAGCAGGAGAAAATAGAAAACAAACACCCCCCCCCAAATACTTTACTAGACCCTTTATACCTCTGACACCTCCATTTCTCCAATCTCCTTTATGATATTCTCCTAATAAGTTGTCTCCACTGATGTCCAATTTCTCTCCTTCCATTTGTTCTTGAACCTTCTCTACCCACGTTTTGGTCTTACCATTCCATCAAAACTTCTCTTTCAAAGTGGCAACCTCTATCTTCCTTCAGAAAATTAGAATGAGGCTTGATCTCTCTCTTAGACTGATTCTCTTCACTTTGGCAGGGGTTGGGGGGGGGGGGCGGGAGAATAAGTTAGCACTATCCTTGTTCCCTTCTCTGATGAACTGATTCAGGCCTTGAATGCTATAAAAGCCTAAGCAAGTTGACCTTGTACCAGGTAATATTCCCATCCTAAGGAAAATATATTTCACTTGAAACTTAGTGGTTTATTATTTCTCATATTAACATAGCTCCTTTAATTTCTAAAAAAGTGCTCTTTTCTTTTTATCTACCAACTCAATAAAAATCAACTTCTCTTTAATTCCCTGATTCTGACCATAAATCAGTTCTCTCTCTCCATTATCATAATCTTTCCCATGAAAAAATTCTATCATGTATTGGATGCATGAACAAACTCTTTAACCTACAGGCAGAAGTAGTTTAAACTTTACATTAAAAAGAATGACAATAGATCTTGTTTTAAGAAGCTCAATAGCACTGACAACAAGAAAACCACTAATATTCCAACCTTAAACCTAGTATTAACATTGTATGTATTTTCTAATCAGTCATAAACTTGCAGCTAAATCAACCTTAAGGAATTTGGATTACATGTTTTTCCCCTGGATTCCTATGGCAATCTCCAATGCAGGTTAGAGAAAAGGCTTTCTGGAGAGACAATATTTACAGAAGGATTTGAATGAAAAGGGCAAGTAAATTTGTGGATTTCAGATGCCAGAATTTTACTACAGCAACAGATGTTCATTTAGCACATAGTATTTCTAAGGGACAGTGTATGAGTCCTGGCCAGCACCCAATCTTGGGGAATATGTCCCAAGAAGTTTTAGTTCCCCTCCCCTTTGTTAATAAGTCTGTCATGGCCCGTGAAGATACCATCTTTCAAGTCATAACACTGACAAGATGAAATAAATGTTGCCATATTTAGACATATAAATGCCAGGGAATTCTACACAGGGGCGGAGATAGGAAGAAGGGAATATAGTGTTTCCCAGGTACTGAGCTTGGACAGTATATTCCAGGCAGACAGAACTGCTTAAGTAAAATCCCAGAGGTACTGAGCTTGGACAGTATATTCCAGGCAGACAGAACTGCTTAAGTAAAATCCCAGAGGGATGCAGTGTTTGTGTTTGGGGACCAGCATGTCCATGGAAAATAAAAGACAAAGGAAACTAAATGGTCAAACAGAAGGTGAGAGAAGGAGAAATAGATTTCAAAAAAATGAAGGTTCCTCAATATTACTTCTCTGTTAGCTTACTTATCAAGCTTTGTTTCATAACAAAATAATGGAGTATTTGCATTTCAGTTTTACCCCTTCCATCCTTATAGTTTTTATCATCTCAGAAAAGTGGTTATGTGGGTTAAAGACTCCTGTCTCAGTTCCTTAGGCTGAAATGATAAATACCACACATTGGGTTGGCTTAACCCATGGAAATTTATCATCTCACAGTTTTGGAGGCTGGATGGCTTGCTTCCTCCAGGGGTTGGTAGTGTTCTGGCTGGCCAGCAATCCTTGGGTTCCTTGGCTTTGCTGTCACATGGTGATGTCCTCTCCTTTCTCTTCCTGGTTGCAACTGACTCCTGGCTCCCCCTTGTGGTCTTATCTATAAAGCTTTCAGTAATTGCATTAAGACTATCCTGATTCAGTTGGCCACAATTTAACTAAAAATAACATCTTCAAGAGGTCTTATTTACAATGGGTTCCTACCCACAGGAGTGGGCTTAGGATTAAGGACATGTTTTTCTGTGGTATAAATCTCAATCTACTGCACTCCTCTTTCCTACATTTAGCATTTTCCCAACTGAACAAATAATGGCAGTCTCTATAAAGCTAGTTTCATTATAAAGTCTCTGCCCGCATTTTCTCTCACACAGAGTTTTTGAAAAGTGTTTCACTGGGCTGCATGGCAAACAAAACCAGGAGATCGTATTTCTATTTCAGCGTGCAATGGACCCCCCCATCATTTTCTTTCTCTACAAATTTTCTTCTGGGCTTTAACATAGAATTTTCATCCACCTTATTAAACCCGTGTCCCTGCAGGGAAGAACAGTGGAAAAGGTTTGTGTACTGCCACCTCTACATTCACTCCTATTTTCAAAAAACTACAGCCATAGAGGTTGGCTTGAAGGAATTCTGGGATTGTAAAAAAATGATTGAAATAGAGCTCTTAATGAATCCTGCCTCAGACTTAAAGCTTAGGAAAATTGCATTCTCTATCTCTTTAGAAATCTAGCTGTTTGGGGAATTTTCTATAAGTATTTAAATTTGTAATGTTTTTTGAGGACCTGATTAAAGGAAAAAGAAGATTCCTGCCTTTAATTCAGAAGTTTAACAGTACTGCTTTAAATAGAACAATTTACATTGCTATTAATTCATTTTTCTCCAAATGCGCATGGAAAAGCATTATAGGGATTTAGATGAAAATCTACTATGCCACATTTTGTAGGGTACTTTTGGCATTTCCCTCCACCAACACCAGTTACCCCAAAGAGTTACCTTTTGGGTGGCAAAATCCAATGATTATCTTGGAATGTCTACAGTAGACAGTTACAATAAACTGTTTGATGGAATTGTCAGGAACTGTTCAAGACTCCCCTAGACAAGCATTGGGCAGAAGAGCCAATGGCAGATGGTCTGGAAGTTTATCATGGATTCTGAATTTGGAGAAGAGGATTGAAGGCCTAAATGGAGTTGGAGCTGATTCATCCCAATGGTGGTGTCCTAAAGAGCCAGTCATAATCTCTTGCTGCCTAGATCATTAGAGGAGCCTCTTTTTCTGTCTCTTTCAAACTTGGTTCTTTGGCCTTTTCTCTAATTTCTTGAGTTGCCTTACCAATTTCCAAAGAGTTCCCTTTTTTGTGTGGCTTAAGCACCCAAAGTTGTTTTTTTTTGCTTGCATTCTTTTTTTTTTTTTTTTTTTTTACAATTTTCAAAAATGTTTTGACTAAATTTCAAAATCCAATAAAGGAAAACTAGAACAAATAAAAACAACTAAACTCATATTGATAAAACAACTCCCCAGATAACTAGAGATTCCACTGTCATGACACATGGCCACAGTTGTGCCCTTTTAGGACATAAGACAAGGTCATAATATAAAATTATATAGACTCATGATTTTGCTGTGAGCAAATTCATGTATTTTATACTCAGGAGACTGACTTCAAGGAAGGGATTTTTCCCTTTTTTTTTTGGAAAACATTCAACTGTAAACAAATCTTTATGTTTCCACATAATAGATATGGGGATGAGTTGCCCCTGAAAAGGGAGTGGCCACAAGCCAAGCAGCAGATAATAATCAAAAGCAGCTCAGTGGAAGTGTCTTATTCTATGGATCCAGTTTGCCACTTGTTTTAGTTTGCTATGCTGCTGAAAGCAGATACCATGAAATGGCTTGACTTTAAACAATGGAAACTTATTAGCTTACAGTTTTGTGGTTAAGAAAAATGTCCAAATCAAGACATCATCAAGGCAATGCTTTCTTCCCAAAGACCAGCTGCCAGAGATCCTTGGTTCTTCTGCCACATGGCAAAGCACATGAAAACTTTATTTTGTTCAATAACATTGGGAGTGCACCTTTGAAATAGCTAGATTATGCTCATGAGACAGAAGGTAGAGTACAGGTTACCAGGGGCAGGGGGTGAGATGAGGAATGAAGAAGTAATGTATAATGGATGTAAGGATTTTGTTTGGGGTGATGGGACTGTTCTGGTAGAGGATAGTGATAAGAGCAGAATTGTGATGAATTCCACTAAATGACATGCTTATGAATGGTTGGGATGGCAAAGTCTATGTTGTACATATGTTTCCACAACTAAAAAAAAAAAAGAACTAGCAAGACAATGATGATTATATACAATATGTGATCCTGGACTGTACCTAATAATGGAGGAGAAAAGACTCAAAAGGACATTATTGGGACATAAGAAAAATTAGAATATTGACACAAACTCTAAAGCAGGATGCCATCTGTGAATCTAATGTAAGCTATTCTAATTTGACTTCCTATCTTACTTTCTCACTGGTTATAGTTGAATGAAGCACCCCTAAGAATGAACTGACATCAAGTTTGCTTTAGTCATTCAAAAGTGTGAAGGCTGGAACATGCACTAAGTGCACTATCTTGGGGGTTTTTGGAAAATGGCACTTAAGATCTTGATATGGAACTAAGTATTTTGTTGTTGTTGCCAAAAGAAATTTGATCATAAGCATCTATAATTTCTGTACCCACCAGCATTGAGCTTTTGAAAATAATATGCTTCTTTATTAGTTAACATTCATAGTAATTTTTGCAGTTATAATTCTGACAACTTCAGTTTTCTCAAGGGAACCTATTGTCTTTGAGGAAAAATACATCAGGTGTGTATTTGTTTTTGTGACTTTTAAAATTTAGTTAAATCTCAAAGGATGACTAACACCATCAGGGAAATAAATCTTTTGTATGCATGGATATTTTTAGTATGCATTCTCTCATTTTTGGGCCCTTATACATTTTTATATTTTTCTCCAAAGTTTATTACAGGATGTCAGTTTTAATATCTTTACTTGTAGGTAAAAGCCTATGATGTAACTATACACCAATTTCTCAAGGGGACAGCCTAATGCTATGTCTTGATATCCTAGGAACACCTTTGTAAAAAGGAGCTTGCCTGAAAATTAATGCCAACTCTAAAATATTAATGCAATGGAATGATATTGTCCAGCCATTTTTGGCAATGTGTTTTAAGTGTTTACTGTCTACACCATCAAGCCAAAAGAAGTTCTGGCAATGTGAAGAAATGGAAAAAGGCAAATGTAGAGCTATGCAAGGTCAAAGTATTTCAAAGTCAGTCAATCTGGTAAGCTGGCTACTATTACTGCCAGAAATCTTGATCATTTGCTATTATTCAGTTTGTCTGAAAGTGCTAATGCAATTAATGTGGGACTTTGCACAATTTCCTAAAACCTTTGAAATATTTAACAGCAGGGATTCATTCGCCAAATAAAAGTAAGAGATCCTCTGTGCAGGTCTCAAGGAGACTACATTACATGCATCAAGTTGTTCAAACTACAAAATAATTTAGGAAGGAGATGAGGTCCTCTAAATAAATATTTTGAAAGAAACCAATTACTATTTTAATGTTTCTGGAATTGAAGCATCTTCTTATTTTTCAGAACAATCCATTTGACTGTGTCCAATGACTGTCTTCTTGCCTCGGTTTTGATGAATACTGAATTTTTTCTGTGTGGGCACAGCACAGAGTTCTGCCCCTGCCTTTATTTGCCCATTCCAGTGGGGTGGAACACTGGAAAGTCTCTAGCAGGGCAACCAAAGAGAGAGCAATTTTTTTTTTTTTTTTTTTACCATGACCACCCAATTTTCGGTTAGGGAGCTCCAGTTGTACTGGGAAGTATCTCCTCCCCACTGTGTGCAGCTTTAGTGGGACTAAGACTCAAGGTGCTCCACTTTTCCATAGCTAAAGTAGATATAATAAACATAAGCATTACCATAGTAGCTAATTCACTTTCTCATGACATACTGAAATTTGAGTACCATGATATAAGTGGAGGACACATCAATTGAAGTAGACTTCAGTAATGGTGCTAGACATTTAAGTAATTTTTGCTGCTTTGGAAATTTTAGCTACCCTTGACCTGGTTATCCTTGAACCTGGTTCTACACTTTTCCCCTAGTTCTGTAAAATAACTGATATTCTTCCAGTATTTTTTCTTCTACTGAAATTTCTCTCTATTTCTAACATCTATTTCTATGAGATTCAAAATGGGAGATCTTTTCCAATGAATATTTTCAGAAAGACTGGAAAGAGAAAGCGTCACCTTAAGTGCTGAATGCATCTTCATAATCAGGGAGAAGAGAAGAAACCTACTGGCTCTTAAATTTATTGGGTGTAGCAACTATTTTACAAAAGCATGGTACTTCCCAAAAGAAGCTACCACAGAACAATAAGGCCCTTCTCCCCTATCCAAATGACCAAGAAATTCTGTCATTCAGTAGAATTATCTATATTTGGGTATCTACCTGCTATGGGAGTCATCCCCAAGCAGCTGCGTAAAGCAGAAGTTCACTTTACCTTCAGATATTTTCACATACCCCCATTGTTGGCTTATGTGGGGTGAAGGAACGTAGAAGAGATGAGAAGGTGCTGCTGAGACCAGCTTTTCTGCTGTCTGTTTCTCCAGGCAGCAAATATACTCTGTCATCTTCTATTTCTAGTCCCAGGCAGACAATGGCTTTCCACTGCCTGGCAAAAACCCATCTTTTGCAATCAGAATGATGAGATTCTAAGAATTGCCTGAACCAAGATAGACTACTTTACTCAATAAATGTATGATGACTTTGCAAAGCAGTATGATGGCTCCCAGGGAGTGAGTGGAGGCTTTCAGGCCAGAACCTGGAGCTCTTGGCTTAAAACACAGGGCTCTTTGACCAATAGATCCCATGTTGCTTGAAAGCACATTTTATATTGTATGAATTCAAGAGTCATATAATTTTCAAAGCAATGGTATTTTTGTATATCATTTTAAAATACTATCAAACAACTGTGGTTTGCATTTTTGGCATTCCTTGAATGTCATTAACAGGAGTTAACTGTCAGCTGAAGCAGAAATATGAACATTTGCAAAGGCACAGAATATCCTGATACCGACAGAAGTTTGCAAGTAGTGGGGTAAATAGATGTAAGTATGGTGGCCGCGGGTGAGAATTAAAGAGGATGGGGGTGGTATGAGAGCATGATTGGCAATTAAAACATCACAATTCATAAAAGACCTTGTACTCTTGGGAAACGGAAGCCAGGAGCAGATGATAAAACGGCCTTTTTTTGTGTGTGTTTTAGAAAGATTATCTTCATCACTGGACGGATAATATATTGGAGGAGTTATTCTGGAGGCATGAGTACCTGTAGCTACAATTCAAAGCAAATAAAATAGTTTCTAGAACACAGGTGATGATAATGATGAGGAGGACATAGGGATATGCTTAGATGGTCCTAGCATATCAAGCATAGGCTAATACCTAAAATATTGCACTAACCACTGAGGATCCCAGAACAAGTAAGATATCCAGTCTCTTTTTGAGGGACTTACAGTTCAGTCTTAAAGACACCTAAAGATAAATGATACTGTGAAAATTGTTTTGATTTTGTGTTTTGAAATTAAGATCTCACATGTTTAATACCTGTATTCAAGAGGAGGACCACTGAAAACTTCTTAAGGAAAACACTCCAGCAAGTTAAAAATGCTTCAGAATTTTCCAGATTCACCATGACAGAGACATAGACAAAAATTTTTTTAAAAAAGGAAAATCCTCAAATTCAAGCTTTGTGGTGTTTCTGGGAATGATATAGCCACTGCTGTAAGTTTTGTGTGAGGATGGCAAGAGGGAAGAAAGGTGTAGATTCAGTGTGAGTGCACTGAAATAAACCACAGCAGGAATAATTTTAAGATACACTGTTTTGTGAGCCACAATCACAATGACATATTCTAAGTGCTTTCTCTACATGTTTCCTTATTTCTAAAAGTCAAAGGGTAAAAAAAAAAAAAAAGATTTCCTTCCTTCTCTCCTTCCCTTAACAAATAGTTACTGAATACTATCTGTATGTGAGGAATTATGCTAGCTAATAGGGTCACAACACATGACCCTTGCCCTCATGGAGCTCACAGTAAGGTGGGAAAACTGACAATTAGAAAAGCATATAAAGAAAGAGAACACTGCATTGTGAAGGTGAGGTGCACCTGCTGTAAATCTCATAAAGAACAAACCCAACTCTCCTGAGAGCTAAAACCTGAAGGCTGCATAATAGTTAATGATAGTCAATTAAATCATCACCTATTATGCCAGGAAAGAATACTCTAGGGGAAGGTAAAAGCATCAATTAAAAAGCCTAGAGCTTATCTGAATAATGATAATTACATTGTAAGACCAACTGAAACAACTGTGTTTAGCAATTGGCATGAAATACCAAAAGGATAGTTCAAATGTTCATTAAGGTTTCGAAACTTTCACACACATCAAGGTATCAATGGCAGTAACAAACCATTATTATTTTTGTCATATTGTAAAGCAGTACCCATGAAATTCTTCTGAAAATCATCCAACAGACTGTGTCATATATGTAGTATTTACTCTCATAATCTTTTATTTTTATTTGTTTATTTTAAACAATTTATTGAAGTATATCATTCATACATGAACACATATAAACTATAAGTGTTCAGTAAACATCGTGAACTTACAAAACAAACATGCATAACATCATACAGGGCTCCCACACATCACCCCCCCACAAGCACCATGCATTGTTGTGAAACATTTGTTAACAAATCTTGAAAGAGCATCATCAAAGTATTACTACTAACTATAGTCTGTATCTTCCTCCCCTATACATTTTTTAAAAGGATTTATTTACTTTTATCCATTCTCCCCAACCTCCCCACCCCCTGCTGTTTTTGCTGTTTCTGTGTCCATTTGCTGGGCAACTCTCTGTGCCAGTTTCCTGTCCTCTCTTCTCATCCTTCTCCTCCTGTCTTCATTGGGATTCAATCATCGGAATCTCTGATGTGGAGAGAGGCATCCTACTGCCTGTGCCACCCTAGTTCCTGGTTTTTCGGTGCGTCTCATCTTGGCTCTCCCTTGTGTCACTCTTCTGTTACATGCTCATCTTGCTGTGTGGCTCGCGGGGCCTGGCGGCTCACACGCCTTCTATATTTTTCTTTTTTTAAATTTTTACCGGGAGGTCCTGGGGATCGAACTGAGGTCCCTCCACATGGGAGACAGATGCCAAACCACCCGAGCCATATCCGTCCCCCTGCTATATCTCTTAAGGTTGATCAAAGATACCCAAAGTTACAGTTTTTTCCCATATAGGATGGTCATATAATAAATCAGGCTTAGTTTATCACCAGCATTCTAAAAACCAGAACTAGGGAGAAAAACTAGGTCTGGGGACACATGTATGGTTTCTAATATAGTGAATGTTTAGCCTACCCTGATTATCACAAAATCAGGACAGTGAGAATATTCACATTCTTATAATCTTTTAATGAAATTTGGTTTAAAGGATCTGGAGTTTCTTAGAGCCAAATGATAGTATAAATATTTACCTTGACCCTGATTTGGGAAAAGAAGTCTTTAAGTCTAATTTAGGTTATTATGTTGACTTGAATTTTAAAGCTTGTTGGCAAGAGTGAATATTTTCCCATTCCCTGCCATATTAAGCAATAAATTGTATTCATTGATAGTACATGTGTAGCCCATTCAAATAAATAGAGCTATTTATGCAATTAAGCCATTTCATCATCTGAGAAAATCATGTTAGAATCCTCTTTGAAAATTCAACAAGTATCAGCATCCATGATATAAATCTTACATGTACTACACAAGAGAACAAGCAATTTAGAGAAACTACAACTAGACTTCCATGTTCCATAACAAATTATATGGCCTTCTGTTGAAGGACTGCTTCTTTTCTTTGATATCATTGCCTCAGTTTGTTCTATCAGAGTATGATAAGGAAGAACTTACCCATATACCTTGTGACTATGTGAAAGGTGGGGATACCTCACGCTCTGGTTTTAAAAGTTATCTCTGTCTCAGGACTTAAGACTGAAGTAAATTTTGGAATTAAACCGTTATGAAAGAGTGAAGCTCCTACACCCATTTATGAAGGAGAGGAATCACAATCTTAAAAGACAAACTATCCAGAAGCAATGGAGGCAAATTCCTGTCTGCTGTGCCATCAATACATAAAAACATCGTGAAGCCTCTGCTGCTTGCTGTTGCTTATTCTCTCCCTCTCTCTTTCTCTCTCTCTTGTGCACACACATACACAACAATGTGAATTAGTTAACTTCCCTTGTTTCTTATATCTCTTACATGGTGAAAGCATACCAATTAGAATCATAATTCAGTTTATAAAATTAATAATCCTGTAACTATAACTAAAGGCAAATGTCATCTATCACTCAAATTATTTTCAAACTTTTCAAACTCAATAACTCAACCAATTTAGAGGGAATTGTTGTGATATGCTAGTAATAGGGAATTACTAGGTGTAAAGCACTTCTAGCTGCATGATCTTATTTATTTTATTAACCTGCTGAAGTAGGCATCATTAATCCCATTCTGGACAGGAGGCAGCTGAAGCTTGAAGAGTTTAGATGCATGTACAATGTTTCACAACACAGAAATGGTAGAGCCCATTATTCAAGCCTTAGCTTTCTGATACCATAACAGGTGGACTTGCTTACCTCTGTGTCATAATATAGGTACACGGTGTACTTACATCTTTCTTGAGAGTAAGGTCTAGAGCATAAGCTTGAATTGAAATTCAAGAAAACATTATTCTCCTAAGGATTATCACCTGAGGGTTGCCTTGTTGCTCAAATGTGGCCTCTCTCTAAGCCGAACTCAGCAATAAATGCAATAACTTCCCCCCAGTGTGGGACATGACTCCCAGGCATGAGCCTCCCTGGCACTGAGGGATTACTACCAAGCACCAATTAGCAATGTAACTGGAAAAAGACCTTGACAAAAAGGGGGAAAAGGTAAAGACAAATGAGTTTATATGGCTAAGAGACTTCAAGGTGAATCAGGAGGTCATTCCAGAGGTTACGTTTATGCATGTCTCAGCAAGATCTCATTGACTGACAAATTAGACACTACCCCAAATAGCAGGGCTCCTGAGAGCTCTGAAGACACCCAGACACTCTGGTCAGGGCAGATAGCTCATGAGTTTGTGCCTTGCCAGTGGGCCCTACTTTGGGGTTTGTGCTCCCCAGTGTGACAGAATTGGACTCAATTGTGGTTTCCCTTCACATAGCCCTTCAGTCCCTTCTATTTGAACCTATAGTTGGTGCTGGAGTTGGTAGGTGTATGTCCAAAAGACTTGAATCTTTGGGCTGTCCATGTGCCAGCTGGGCCCTGAGCCTCAATGGAGTTGCAACACCTACTCTCTAGTTCATTGGACTTACCCAGGACAACTAACAAGGAGGGGATGATGGACAACCACCATACAAAGGAACCAAGAGAGTATACAACTGCAAGCAAGAGAGTCCCATCCATTGGCCGTATGGGACTGAAGCCCCCTCTCAATTAGAGATGGAATGGGCATCACCATCCCAGAATCCTCAGGATTGGGGAATGAACTATGGACTAGAGGACTTACTGTTATTCTACTATAGACTTATTGTGATTCTAGCAATGGAAGAACTTATATCATTGATATGGAGGCAGTAGCCACTGGAGGTTCTGAGGTCAGGGAGAGGGAAAACAGGTACAATATGGGGGCATTTTCAGGACTTGGGAATTGTCCTGAATGACATCGCAATGACAGATACAGGCCATTATATATCTTGCCATAACCTACAGAATTGTGAGAGAGAGTGTAAACTACAATGTAAACTATAATCCATGCTTAGTGGCAATGCTCCAAAATGTGTTCATCAATTGTAGTAAATGTTCCACACTAATGAAGGATGTTGTTAAGGAGGTAAATATGGGCTGTGTGGGGAGCAGGGCATATGAGAATCCCCTATATTTTTTATGTAACATTTATGTAATCTAAATATTTTTAAAAATTAAAAATTATTTTAAAAAAAGGACAACATTCTTGTGGGGACATGTTGGTGTGGGTGTGATATATTTATTAAATAATACACAGTATAGTGTGGATTTAGTAAGGGGTCCATGATTTTCACCTGACTGGCAAAGGGGTCCCTGGGAAAAAAAAAAAAAAAGGTTAAGAACCTCTGTTCTAGAGTAGGCAGGCAAGGAAATAAATGAACATTAAAAATTACCTTGAAAATTCTCTAAAATTCCCTAAGCAGAGCTGCTTTCCAGGAATTCCAACAGAAAAAGCCTTTTCTTCTCTATTTCTTATCTGAATTAGAATATATTGTCATTTCTTCTATTGAGCAGCAGAGGAAGCAGCTAGATTCTTTTTTGAGGTCATGGGATATGAATATGTGTCTTTAAATACTGGAATTGATTTGGAGTGGCTCACAGAAGTGAAACCAACTAAGTAACAGTGAAATCAGTTTTCCCATCTCATGCTTCCTCCAGGCCATACACTGGGTGAGTAGACTTACTCTACACCATTTAAATTGTAACTTTTCTTCCTTTTCTTTGTTTATTTTTCTTCTTTATTGGAGGAGGGGTGTTTGCTAAGGACATAAGTGAATTAATTAAAATATACTGCACATATAATATGGCTCCAATGAATTTTAGTATAAATACAAGTCAGTTACCATAATACTTATAAGAAAAGAGGAAGTAATCGTTGAGACACTACACCTGAACCCTTAATGTTTTCTCACACTTTTGCAGCATGCACAGGCTTTCTAGCTACTCTTTTCCCAAGTGGAAAGGTTCTCAGATTGAAGGACTTCATCCAAAATGTCTGTCAGTGGTACAATCTTTATTTTTAAGCTAAAAATCTGAGCTGGGGAGTACAGACCATATCACAATGGCTTTTATTTTTTCAGAGTCATTATATAGTGGTCTCTGCTTGCTCATTATTACTAAAGTTCTCCCAAGTGACACCAGGAAAAGCAACCATATGGAAGTCACCATTGACTTGTCTATAGAATATAATCTTTTATACAGACACAGAATACATTTTTCTTGATCATATGGTAAGGAAAGCTGTCATTTACTGAATAATCAGAATGACTTTGACTTTATGAACACTGTAAATTTTTATAACAGAATGAGTAGTATTCTTTGATTTGTCCAAAAGAAAGCTCAGCATTTAATTTGAGACCCATTCATAAACATTAAATAATACAAGAGGGTATCTGAACTTGATCTCTGAGCTTTATCTTATCATTTGACCCATATTTCCTCTTCATCTTGGCTTATCTATCTGTTCTTATCCTCTTATTTCAGGCATTTCTCTACTCATCTTTAAGCATTATTTTGATCAAAGCAGGATTTAAAGAAACAAAGAAACAAACACATAATCATCAAAAATGATTAGGCATATCTTTGGAGATTCATGAATTCAATTGTTAATTAGTCCTACAAATCACAGAGTGCCACGACCAAAATGAAAATTTCTTTCCTAATCAGAAAGTTTCTAACTAAATTATTCTATAATTTTTTCACATAGAAAAAAAGGAACTGAAGCTATAGTAGTGAACAAGACATATATGGACAGGGTGTAAGTTAGAAAAAGAAACAAAACTGACTTGTAATAAGTGCTTAGGAAAAAGCACTGGAAAAACAAGGGCAAGCTTGCAGAATCAAGGAATTTCCCCCTCGTTTTTCAATTTTTTTAAACCTGAAATGGCATTTACCATGAGACCTGTCAATGATTAGGAGCTATCTAGTCAAAGGAGTTAAGAGTAAGGATGTTGAAGTCAGAGGAAGAGTTTAAGAATGATCCAGATCTTCACTGATTTTGGGGGGACATTAGCACTAATGATCATGCACTGAATTAAAAACACAGGATTTATAAGAGAACCCTGACTCCCTTCTTTTAGTGGCCACATGCATATATACCACCTACATACTGAAGCTTATATGTCTGAAGTGCATCTGTAGGACAACAGTCAATACTCAAAGCGCTGTCCTGTCTTTAGGATTTATAACATCTTCCCTTGTGAAAAAGACCTCTGTTTTATTGTCTCGCTTATTTGCTTCTAAGGTCAGTTAACTCTCTGCTCAATAATAATTTGGATTAGATGAAATTCTTATAAACAAACCTGAAGTCCTGATGTTAGCATAAGACATGTTTAGGAATATCCAAGCAAGCATCCTATATATCTGTGTCTGCATCTATATCTATATCTATATCTAGATAAATAAATTCACTATATCAAATATTTCCATTCAGGGAAGCTTGAATATTTATTATTTATTGACATGATTCCTGAGCATGAAGATTTTGTCTCATTTCTCAAAATCTTCCCAATGGAAGCCAGTTAACCAAATATTTGCACTCATTATTTCCAAGTTGAGCTGAATAAACAAACAGAAAAGAACCATCTCCAAGTGCTACTTAATAGAACTGTCTTCCTGAAAATAATCTAAAGTTTCAAAAGACTATTTGTCTAAATATATTCTACTGCCTGGATAATTTAATTAACTTTGCTTTGGCCAAGTCAGACAGAACCATCAGCGTTATTCCTCTTCAAAGTGAATTGGCACTGTGACTGGCTTTGCATAATTTTAAATAATCCTCCCCATTTCGGGGAAGGGAAGAGAGGAAGAGCATGCAGGGGGAGGCACATATATCTACACTTTCTCAGGTTTCCAGACACAGGCTGAAATCCAGACTATTACTCATTACACAAAATTAAGATATAAATTTTAGTGCATATTTTTGTGTCTTCATACTGTCCACAAGTACTTAAGCGACTCCAGTATCGCAATTTTCTAAACACTCCTCATAAAAAGAATGAAGTAGTATAAATGAAGACTTTGCAGATGTACTTCACAGGACTTGGGAGGGAAGTAGGAGCAGGGACAGGGCGCTCACCAGTAGTATCAGTTTAATAAAGTGTGACGTGATCCCTACAAGCCACAGATGTTTAGAGGGTCAGCTTCATCAGCACAATCTCTTCCTACCTGACTCTTTGGAAATCTGCGTGAAGGATTCCACACCTTTCTCTCCATAACTTCCTTCGGATGCAAGAGTAGACACATAATTCCAGCCGAGGGCCTTTACAATGTCTACCATGGCCTGGGCTTGGAAGGAATCGGGTGGGACCACGCGAGAGAAGAAGTCATAGCGGCGGTCGTCACTTAACTCGGGTGCTGTTGACGCATAACTAATCTGTGGGATCTGAAAAGACAAGAAAGTGCCACATGAAAACATACCATCAGGCTGTGAGAGACCCATTTATATTTAAAACAATTTGCTCAAACTATAGGGCTTGAGTTCCAAAAAGGATGTGTGTTTTGCCAAACACAACCATGTAATTTTAGACCACTTAAATGCAACTAGCCACTTTTTAACAGCACAAAAACAACCTCTTTTTTTTTTGTATGGGGGGTGGGGCTCATTCTTTTATTTTTTCCTTTGGAAAGAGGTAATAAGGATGGTACTGGAATTACAAGGTCGCTGTCATGGTGGGGAGGAGAAAAGAATCCATAAACATTCCAGTTAACATTTTGTATCATGCTTTACTTCTTATAAACGAATGGAAAAGAAAAGCACAACAACCTAACTGGAATGTATACAGAGACTGGTACATAGTTGACAGTTTATGAATCCTGGTGAATATCGTTAGCTATCTAACATTGAATGTTGATGACCTGCAAGGAAATATCTAAGCAAGTTGCATACATTAGTTCATTTATTTTTCACAAGAACCTTTTGAAGAACATACCTAAGCACCAAGTTTAGACCCAAGTAAGGGGTCCCTTGTCCTGGGGCCTATCAGACTTTGCACTTTGAAAAGTCTTCCTGAAAGTTTTCTAAATCCTCCTTGGGTGCTGAGCCTGGGCTGGCAATTCTGTGTGGATAGAGACCACATGGGGCTCTGATCTTCATTTTTTCCTCTTCAGAGTACTCTCTGACACTTTACCACACTTGGAGCCAACAAGATGCCCTTAGAAGCTCCAAGACTTATGTCTATAGGGTCATCCTAGGTCTCCATAGCAGGTTCTGGTTCCAGGAGGGCAGCCTGGCAAGAGGATTTCTCCCTGTGGCTGGCATTGCATTTATTTCATGGGATCGTGCGTGAGACTAGGCTGCTAAAATGTTGCCAACACACTGATTTTCGCCAACTTTATTTATATAAAAATAGGCCTCCAAATAATATTTCCCTCGAGTCCTCCATACCCTAGGATGGATCTGAAGTAGCAATAGATAAGGAAACTTGCTTAGACCTAACTTCAGGAATGCTATGCTGTCACCTCTAAAAGTCCTAACCAGGCCTTTCCCAAACTCCCCTCCCCTAGGTCTTTCCCATAACACCAGGATACAGTAAACTTGGATTGACACAATTAACTTGCCTAATGTATGTATGTTAGGCAGAATATGATCAACTCTGACAAAATTCTGTTTTCAAACTCTTCCAGGTCTTACCATAAA
Source organism: Cabassous unicinctus (assembly GCA_029593785.1). Classification (NCBI taxonomy): domain Eukaryota; kingdom Metazoa; phylum Chordata; class Mammalia; order Cingulata; family Chlamyphoridae; genus Cabassous; species Cabassous unicinctus. The sequence continues at coordinate 29,221 of JAQZBX010011974.1, forward strand.
GGTCTCAGAGGTATCTAAAGACCAATTCTGATCCTTTTGTGCATTCCAAGCCCAACAGTCCAACTCTTTGCCCCAAAGAGGCCAAAGCTAAGCTTAAGTTGAATCTTTGAGCCCTGAGAATTCGACTCCATATTTACCTATGTCTCTCCTTCCTGTGCAGTTTGCCTAACATATATCTATTTGACATTGTTTATGGCTGGTTAACACTCTGTAAAGCTCATTCTGCTAGTGAACCCTTCTATGTCAGCATTATAATCAAGTTGTATGGCCCTGATGTCAGAGGACCCACCATCTTCCATGCCCACTATCCTTGATGCAATTCTGCCCTCTGACCGCTGGGGGAAGGCACCTGTCCTTAACTCAAAGCCCAGAGCCAGAGTCAGCAAGCCTCAAAGTCTCCTGATACATCTTTACCTGAGCAACTGCTTAGTTATAAGGGCAGTGAGGTATAAAAGAAATAAAATGGAGTTTGGGATTGACAAGATTTGGGATCAAAGCCTGTGGCAGTTTGATATTATTTATGAATTCCAAAAAGAGATATTGATTATGCTTGTAAACGGGTCTGTTCCTCTGGACATGATACCCTTTGATTGAGGTAAAATTCAAAGGCTTCACGTTTACTTGATTAAGTCAAGATCAGGGCTTTGATTCGACCACGTCATTAGGGCATGCAGCATTGAGTCCCCACCCCCTTGGTGGGCTATAAAAATGGACACTCACACAGAAGTAGATACACAGAGATGATAACACAGAGGAAGAGAGACAGCTCCATAGACATGGCAGAGGCCCCGGGAAGAAAGATGAGCCTTTCACCTGACAGTTTACAGCTGACCTTGTGAAGAGAACAGAGAAGCTGAGCCCAGAAAGAAACGAGCACCAGGAAAAGAGATGAGCCCTATGCCAGCCTACACCTGAGATTGGAAGAAGCTGGACCCACAGAGCCTCACTAACGAAGGATATTGTTAATTTGGGAAAGTGTAGGTGGGGGGAGTGGGGCATATGGGAATCTCTTATATTTTTTTATGTAACATTTATGTAATCTAAAGCTTCTTTAAAAATAAAAAAAAATTAATTAAAAAAAAAGGAGGGAAACAGAAGGCTGAACTCTCACAGATGTTCAGCAAGACACAGTCTTGCTTCAACATGTGGCAACAGAATTTGGTAAGGAAGTTACCTTGAGTTGGACTCTTTAGGACCTTGTGACTGTAAGCTTCTACCCCAAATAAATATCCTTTATAAAAACCAACAGATTTCTGGTACTTTGCATCAGCACCCCTTTGGCTGACTAATACAAGCCTAATGTTTCTGTTTACTGGTATTTACTTTGGTGGAGTTAATAAACCTCCATGAGCTGTGGTTTCATCATAGGCAACAGTTGTTGAGGTGCAGGTAAAATGAAAGCACATCGCCTAGCATGATGCCTGGGAAAAAGCAGGTGCACAGGGGGCAATAATAGTCAAACCAGAGAGCAGTGTTTTTCCTTAGGTTACCCATTCCTTACACTTGACTTCTCAAGTTCTCAGTGATGCATGATTTATCTACCACTCCAAATGCTCTCCTCTTTGCCTAGAGCAAAATAAGGTTGTTTACACATTCACATTTATATTGCTTTAGAAATTGTACCTTCTATCCAACTCTTTATTATGTGCGAATCAGGTTATAAAAGTTTTATACATATTACTTTACCTAATATCAGCAAATACTCTTTACTATACTAATTATACGATATTATACTATTGCTAACTCATTTTAAAGAAGAGGAAATTGGAAGCAGAATATGACCTTGTCTCAGATCACAAAGCCTTAAGATTGAAAGACAGTACTTAAACACGTAAGTGCCCAGTGTGAACGTCTGAACTCTTAACTATTATCCTTTGCTGAATTACTGCTAACTTATTTCAATAATAAGCATAAAAAAGGAAGAGCAATGAATAACTGGTGTCTCAGCCGATTTCCACACACCACAGAGCCACTAAAAATTATTTTCTGATCACCATCAGACTACTGCTCAAATGCTTTATTTAAAAGCCTTGTTAAAGCTTATACAAATATGTATCCCCAAAATAAGTTTCTATGTGCCTTTTATAATTCTGAGGTTATAAATATTAGGTAAAGAAAATATTAGCTTTATTAAGGCATTGGGGGAAAGGAGGAAAAAGAGAGAAGGAGAGAGAGAGAAGGAGACAGGGAGAGAGAGAGAAAGAGAGAGAGAGACACACACACACAGGGACTTTTTCTTACAAGAAATGAAAAGGAAAGAGGCCAAGCATGGCAATACATTTCCATCCATTTAAACTTGTGGAAATTTAAAAGCTTCATGCTGCTGCACAGATGCCTTCCCTGCCAAAATCCCTTTCTACCTTTGAAAGAGTGCTAATAAAGATACATCTAGCCCTCTGCTTCAATTTGCATTTATGTAGCTACTGTAAAACATCAGAATTGTGAAGTATCCCCAATGCAAATGCATTTTCTAAACTGTGTCCCAAATTTTTGTAATGAAAATGCTGGTGAAATAGATTTCTTTCCTCACTGCCATGCACACTTTGAAAATGATTGCTATCTATGCTCTATCCCTTCCATTATAAATAAGAAATACCTCCTGACGTAAACCCCATATTTCCCTTTAGGATCATGCAAACATTTTGTTTTCAGTGATACTAATTTTTACACTAGCATATGATGATGCTAGATAAGGAGTGAAAGACCAGAGGGATATTTCTCTCAGAGAAAAATATAGCTGCATAAGGATATTTGTCCTAGTAATAAAAGATGAAGGATTGGTAAAATTAATGGGATCTACGAAATATGATACTATATATTTAGTTGTTTAATTATTTTGCTTCATATTTAGTTATTTAGCTATTTAGTTAAACAAAAATTTAGTTATTTGTTTCCAAACTAATGTTTAAGCCTACACAGTTAACTATTTTGAGGTGTGTGTTGTAAGTGGCACCCACAGGTCACCACATGATTATTAGTCATCTTTAGGGATTAACTTCCACACTCGCCTCGATATCTAGCTATAATTTCTTTCTGCAGTTGAAATCCTCTCCCCTTGCCAGTCTTCTATGGAAATGGAGAATTGATATTTTGATAAAGATGATTTAGTTTAATAACATTTCAGTTATATAAAATTAGATATTCCATCTCTCTTTGAGCCTTCCTTTCTACAATCCAAAACACTAAAATACTTTCAATCTTTTATTATAGGGCTAAGTTGTCACCCTTTTTAATTTTATTATCCTTTCCTCTTCACAAAGATTTGCCTATCACATCTGGATGATTTTGCTAATGATGAGTATCAAATAGGATTAAAAACACTTATAACCTCCATTTGCATAGAATGAGTTTATATTCCTTTTTAGAAAATTAACAATAAATATTATTTATGGAAAAATACAAGAAACAAAACCAAGGAAATAAGTTAGCTTCAATGCCTCAAACCTTGTTAACATTTTATCTCTTTGGAGCCTTTGTGTGTACATGGGTAAGTACGTATATATTATTAACATGAAAAAGTGGGGATTAATCTCTACTTCCCTCCTCTGTCCCCTCACTCCTCCTCTGATTACAGAATATTCTGCTCTACACTAATCTAATCTATACCTAATCATCACAGTTAAATATGTAAACCTGTTTCCTAGCTTTCACTATCATTAGAAGTCTAAAACAAAATCCTCAGAGCAAATTCTACGATCTTGTATACATCCACGGATATTTCCTTAAAATTATGTTCAAGAAGGTCCCCCCCCACCTCCACACACAATGTCATTTAAATATTCAAGGTTTACATTTAAATCTTTCTCTATGTGAAATTTTCCTGGGTTGTTACATAAGGCGGGACAGTGACCCATATTTTTAATCTCCCAAATGGTTAACTACTAGTCCCAACACCACATAGTAGATAATGAAACATTCTTTATTGATAGGAAAGACCATCCCTTGTCATATACTAAATTCTTAAATACTCTTGGGTCTTTGGGATGCACCCTCTACCATTCCACTATTCTTAGTCTTGAACCAGTGTTCTCACTATTTTAGTTTTTATAAACTTACGTTATTTCAAGTTTATATTAGTTGGAATATCTCTGCCCTTTATTACAGATCTTTTAAAAATGACCATGGGCAATCACTTGTGTTTAAATTTCCATTTGAATTTTAGCATAAATTTTTCAAGTTCACAGTAAAATTCCATTAAGAATTTGATGAGAATTACATTATATGCATAAATTAATTTGGAGAAAATTGATACATTTACATTTTATGTTCTCCTATGGGAAAAATATCTCTTTCTATCTGTTTGATGTGCATTCTTGTCCCTTAGTAAAATTTTATAATTCTTTCCATATAGGACTTGCACATTGCTTGTTGACTTTATTTTTGGATAATTGTTATGTTTATTGCCTTATAAATGAGATAAAAATTTTCAACTTGTTTTCTGCTTATTACTGGTATATAAGAACCTATTAATTTTTGTATATTTACTTTGTGACTTATACCCTTGTTAAAATTGTTATTAGTTCCAATAGCTTTCAGCTCATTTTCTTTGAATTTCCAAGTAAGCAATTACAGTGTCATCATTCATTTAGTTTCTTTTTCTAATTGCATCAGGTAGAATTTCCAGGAAAACAATAAAGATAGTGGTGGAAATGGGTTTCTTTTTTCCTATTTCTCAACAGTAAGCGTTTAAAAACCAACTAGTTATTAAATTTTCTTATCATGAAAATGTATAGTCAAATGAAGAGTTAAGATTATTAATGTTTTATTTTGTCCATATGCAGTGTTAGCTCAAGCTCATAGTACATTTATTTAGATTTAAAAAGAGTCCTGTAGGGTTGAGAGGGAATTTCTAGGTCCTGTGACCCTAAGATCCCTTTATGGAGAACTCTTCCACAATACTAAGAGGAGCTGCTGTCTACTCTCTGTATCGCCATCTACACCATGTCTAGACTTGCTATCGATATGGGTCTTCCTTATTTTTGCTTGGGACACAGAATAATACTTCTCAAGAACATCTAGCTAAAGCTACTCTAAGAAGAATACCAAAATAATTATTGAAATACAATTTATCATATAGTGTGTCTCCATGTATAAGGCATCACGCTATGTATTGCAATGCATTTTCTTATTTTAACCCTCACAAAATCCTTCGAAGCAATTCTTATTATTCTGATTTTACAAGTAAAGAAGTTATGGCACAGAGAGATTGAAAAAACATTCCTGATGTCCCATCTAAATAAGCGGCAGATCTTGGCTTCATCTTAAGTATGTCTCTAAAGCCTTTACTCTTACTGCCTATAGTATAATTCCTCTTTATAAGAACATCAAATCTGTTAGAAAATATCACAGCTTATGGTTTATTTCCACTCCTTTGTATCTTATTCTTCTACTTACATTGTATGATACCACCTAAGCATTCCTGTCTCCCTATTTGGAAGAGTTTACCATTTGATTTTCTTTCTGTGGTTTTCATGTACTGTTAGTTTCAGAACTTCTCATTCTCTCTTATGCGAAACATAAAGAGATTCCTTATAATTTTTTTCACCTACTCAAGAAGGATCTTCTCAAAATCCCTGCTTACACATCACCTATGAAAGATGCTTCATAAACTTTAGCTATGTCAACAATCATTAAAAAATGTACGTGGTTCTAGAATTCCATTTGGTGAAGAAAACATATTGATGTCCTTGGAGGTTATATCATTATATGATATTCATACTCTCAGAGTAAATATCTATGTATAAATTTACATTCTCATGTTTGAAATATATTTACTGGCATCCAAGTCTCCTTCACTAGAAAGAATACATCATATTTTTCCTCAAGGGATCTTTATTGTTTCTTTCTAGCACATTACAGACTTTTTTGCTTTTGTAATACAACATAACTTTAAGCACTGATTAGAACCAAATCAATTGTTTTCATATTGATGCTTCAGGTTAATTTACAAGTTCTCCAAACGGTGTCTGGCTTTTTTGTGTTGGGTGTCATGGTATTGCTAATATCACTGTAGGACAAACCATTTCTCTAAAGTTTCTGGTGTGGTTAATAATCCTAAAGAGCAAATAAAACAAAATGCTCAAATGACTATGGGGTCTTCCCTTCTTTTCACTGGTTTGAAAAACCAAGTAACGGTAACAATTATACCATTTAGAAGCTAAGGGCTATCAATCATGAAAATAACTACAGAAAAATAAATACAAAATTCTGGTGACACACGATAGTAAAGAATTCTTTTTAGTGGGTCTAAACTTGACAATGTGTGCTCTTACTTTATTGGTTAACAGGAAGACAGGTCCAGATGTGTAAGAACCATGCATTACACTTCAGGAAAGTATTACTTCTTTTCCCTACCTCCTATAATTAATTTCACTGACTTTAAGAAATGTCTCATCTGCTTCTCATTTTCATATATTCATGATTGTCATATAAACACAAGGTGCACATATCTTTACAGTCTACCAATCATATAGTCTACAATGCCTTAATTAATCTCATCTTTATTTGTAATTTAAAGAAATGGTGAAAACTACATTTTAAATCGGTGTTTTACATTTTTAATCATTGGCATATGTGCATGTTTTTATTACCCATGTCCACATGCTACATTAATGAACACTGCCATATCTCCACAGTATTTAATCTGTCATATATTTACCGTTTTCTTTTTAACTTGTCTTACACTCCTTTGATTAAAATACAAAAAACTTTTTATCTCTATCAATATGCCAATAGAATTGCTGTTTGTAAATTTATTTTAAAGTGAAAGAGTAAGATGTAATCTTTTATATATTTTTATAAAAACATTTTCTATGATCTCTTTTGTCTATATTTTATTTTATAGCTTCTGGTTTTCTGTTATAAAAAGGGTCTCCCATCTTCTTGATTTCCTAGAATTCCTTCCTAAATGGCTATATAATTGATTTTAACATTAAATGTTTTAATGCATCTGGGATCTATTTTTCTTTATTAGTTCAACTTGTTTTTCAAATGAATAGTCAATGTTTCCAAAACCAAAAAATCTACTTGTATGTCATTTTAACATTTACACATTTTATATAAAATTGCACTCAGACATATGCAATATTTGTATAAATTAAAGCACTAAATAAATATCTCATGCTCTAAGATGACTTACAAAATTCATTATTCATGTATAAAAATATTTATATTGGCTTTTTAAAAGCAGCTCAACCTTCTCTGGTATGTAGTCTTAAATATACTGTTATTTCTCATTTTGAATAAACTGATAACAATTGGACGTGTTTGGTAAAATGCCATTCATTTGTTTGCACAGGAGCCTACATAGCATTCCCATAGTTCAAGTGAATTGTGGACTATCTGTGGATTTTCCTCCTTCACCCTTCTCAACCTAAATAGAGAACTCATTGCTATTTTATATGAAGGTAGTTGTTTTAGTGAAGCTTTGTTTTATTTTAACAATTTCTTATAGTGACTTAACACCTTGCATTAAGCCAGATCATATCCTGCAAGTTAAAAGGTCAATCTACCAGCTTTTCGGAGGATAATTGCATAGCTTTATCCACAGGGAAGGAGTAAGTTTATCCACTGAGATTCCTACAACAATACCAGCCATGACCTAAGTTCTTCTGGATTTTTAAGAATTCCTTAGGATAAAAATATAGCCAAATGACTTAAATACAGAATTGGAAGACACAGAAACTCCATGTCCTGCACCTATCTGGTGAGCACATTGCCTCTACAACATCACCAAAGACAACCTCTTCCTGGACTTCCCCCTCTCTCTTGGCTTGGTGGCCAACACCTGCTTCTCCAAACACCTGCTTCTCCATACACTTCTGACGCTTTTTCTGCCTTCCAGAGTTAGATGCAAGACTAACTTGTATCTAACTGTGGATGTCTCCAAAGATGGTGTCTTCAAAGGTGTGAAATAGTTTGATGATTTCAAATGGATGTCTTCAAAGATTTGAAAAAGTACCCCTCTCCACCAATCTCTTTCTACAAAAAAACTTCCCATTTTCTTCAAGTATTTCTCCCAAGACACGAGTGTCCTTAGACCCTGATAAAAAGATGGAAAACAGGTATTTGAGACAGAGTAGTTCTCATGCTGCAAAGTAATCATTTAAAATTTATGTACAAACCAACTCTCTTGACCCTTTTTAAATATTGAAAAGAAAGGAGGGAATAAAAACAGCATATAAACCATCATTCCTCGAGTCATCAGATGTAACATTTCCCTAACCCATGTCTCGCTCTTAAAATGAAAAAAAAAAAAAAAGCCCACTTTACTTTGTTCCTAACTTCACCTTTAAAATGTTTATATATATTTAATATCCTAAGAATTCTTGTAAATCTAAGAGAAATATGACTAAGGGAAAAAAACTAATTTTAACAAGAATTAAAATCGACATGTAAATAACTTACAACATAAATACCTTATATGCATTTTTAAATCATCAATATTCATATCTCACCAGTACAAGTGACTGTGGTGATTAAATTTGTATGACCGACTGAAAGAACAATCAAAAGTTAACTTATATCCAATTAGTGGCACAAAACAATTACTGGGGGCAGAAGCACCTAAGGCTCTCTCCTAATTTCAGCAATGTTTGCCCGAAAAGCACAACAGGTTTATATGAAGGTCAACTGATGAGTTCCTAGAGTACAATGCAGCTTTCTTTGGTAATAGGGGTCACAAATTTAATTAAACAATTATCAGTATAATTATCTGTTTATTGGTCTCCCCTTGGCTCAAGCGTCCTCACCCTTATGGAGGGCAGGGACCTTGCTCTTCACTGTATCACCAGTGGATAGCACAGGATTGTGTATGGAAGAGGAACCAGAGAAGCATTTGTTAAGTAAATGAGTAAGCCAGGGAAGGAAGGAATGAAATAATCCTAAGAGAACAGGCTCCAAGTGGAAAGCTCCATCTCTTGACCACATGGTTGATGTGGCTAGAGAAAGTCATAGCACTTGGGAGTTAGTCCTGACCTAGGAAAGCCTGCAAAGGGCAGCTTTATGCACCAGCACACTTTTTCTTGCCTTTGCTTTTCCTTGGCATGCTTTTCACTGGGATTTCCTTCCTCCTCACTGGAAAGGCAAGGAAAGCAACCTGAGATCTGGATAATGGTTCAAAGGAAAAGGGGCCTAGGGAATCTTTTAGGAGGCTGCTCACTCTATTTTTCCCCTGGGCTATAGGCCTGACAACCCTAGGCAACAGGTGCCCCAAGTTCCATCTACTTCCTCAAAATATTCCAGCACGTATTTAAACAGGGTTATTTTGCCCTGCTGTTTCCTTAGCTTTTTCCCCTCCGGAAGTAAGCTTGACTGTGGGATACTGGTAGGAAAGACAACATTTGGGGCCCTGGGTTCTAGCCAAATGCCTTTATTATTTTATGTTAACAGTGCTACTACCAAGTGGAAAAAACAAAACAAAAGAAAAACACAAGAGAGAAAGAAAATTTTAAAAATAAGAATGCAAATTACTATAATATAACATCTATGGAATATAATTCTGTTATTTCTAATACATACAAAATCAAATATTAAAGTGAGTGACACATTTTCACTTTCCAAGCATTGACAAGACTGAACCTCTTTAAATCTGACTTTATCCCATAATCACTACATAGTAAAATGCTACTTAGGCAAAGGGATCTAATGGGCTTGGAAACACACTCCCTTAAACATCATCTTACTGTCAGTATCTGTTAAAATAAATGAACACCTAAGTCCCAACGTGGACTAGCTTACATTAAAACAAATATTTTAAAAAACTCAAATTGCCACAATTAGTCTAACACAAACTTGATTCCCATTGAAATAAATTGCTGAATATTATTAAAATGCAGAAGAAATTTCAGTCATTTAGAAAAAAATGAACGACCTGAAATTAATTGCATGTATATTTTGAGCTTCCTTATCTTTATAATAAAAGGGTCATGCCTATAACCAGGTCAATCATCTAGGGAGTATCTTATTTTTGGAAGGTAAATATGGTTAATGTTTTTTTTTCCTGGTAGATTTGCACAGCTAGAAAAGGTGATACAAAGTGTACTAAATGCCCCTTGCAGAGGTCAGGTTCCACAGAACTTGTAAAGGCAATTTTTGGAATCATCATGTGCAATTAGGATATTGCTTCAGTGTACCTGTTGAGCTATTAATGAACTCCCAGTGGGGCACTATTAAGTTCACAGTTAGTAGTAATTTCACTCTTCGTTCTTATTAAGCTTTATTGATATGGATCCCAAAAAGGGGAAAATGGTCGAATAAACCTTTTGGATTTATTCTTTGAAGCATCACTCCCTTCAATTTATACTTATCTCTTTCCTAGATAATATCTCTGCTTGTATTAGCATAGCTGGGCAATAATTTTGATTTTTGGTAATATTTATTTTTTACTACAAACAACTGAGGGCTGATTAATAACTGTGAATTGTGGAGTTTACTCAATTTTAAATTACTATGATAGATTTATAATCAATTACCATAACTCTTTTTTCCTTCACTTTTCATTTCTTTATTGCATAACATCAAATACCTTCAACATTTGATCATTGGTACAGACAGAGTCATACTCTTGAGATCCTAGTAATTTTGTGTGGGGCCCACAGATAAAATTTGTTAGAGCATATGTTTAAAAATATGCTAGCTGCTGTTTCTTTTTATTATTATTGTTGAATTAAATCTTTATAAATACTGGGCATTGTGATGTGTTAATATATAATCTTACTGAATTTTTGCAACACTGTGAAATAGGTACAAATATTATTCTAATGAATATTCACTGTTTGGGCCATCCAGCTTCCGTACACCTTTCTTTTGGTACGGTCCCTCCATTTGTCTTGGGAGGGCACCCTTCCTCATCTTTAAGTGCCTGTGGTTTAGGTAGGGCTGACATTCAGGCTCCAGATGTTGGCACATGTGACTCAATTTGGCCAATCAGAACCTAGAATTCCTTTGGCCACAGGATTGACTCAAGAGGAGTCACATGACCTTATCCAGATGAAAGTGAATAAGACTCAATGTTAAGGCCTAATTAGAATTTGTAGATGAAAGAAAAACTTTCTATTGAAATGCTTGAGAAGAAATTATGTAATACTGCAGTTACTGAAATTATTTTGATATCATGAAGGGAAGGCCTGCCTCAGAAGACAGCAACCGAGAAAACTAGAGGAGACAGACAGACTGGAATCTGTTTGTATAGTGTGAGTTCCTGGATCCAGCTGTGCCTGAAGCCATTTCACTCCTTAGATCATTTGGTTACATGAATGAATAAATATATATTTTACATCCATCTGCCCCATGAGATCTAAGTTCCCTCTCACTTAGAAGCAGAGTGGGCATCACCATCCCTAAATCCCCAAGATCGGGGAATGAATAATGGACTAAGGTAGACTTATTATTCTACTATAGACTTACTACTATTCTAGCAAATGGAAGAACTCTTATCATTGTTGTAAAGGCAGTGGCCATCAGAGGTTCTGAGGCATGTGAGAGGGAAGAATAGGTGTAATGTGGGGGCATTTTGGGACATTGGATTTGTTCTGCGTGACATTGCAGTGACAGATACAGGCATTGTATATTTTGTCATAAGTTAAAAAATTGTGTGGGACAGAGTGTAAACTATAATGAAAACTAGTTCATGGTCAGTAGCAATGCTTCAATATGTGTTCATCAACTGTAACAAATGTACCACACTAATGAAGGATGTTGTTAATGTGGGAAAGTGTGGGAGGGGGAGGGAGGGGGGCATATGGGAATCCCTTATATATTTTATGTAACATTTATGTAATCTAAAGCTTCTTTAAAAATAAAATTTAAAAATGTATATTTTATATATCTACACACATGTATTACGTATATAGATATTCAGTTGTATACTCATTACACCACCTTCACATATGCATACGTGTGTGTGTGGCTAAGGCAGTTTAGGTTGAGTTTGATTTATAATAAAAAGACATCTATATCATTGCCTTTATATAGAAATGCAAACCAAGGCTTATAGATGTTAAATAATTTTTTCCAAGGTCATATCACAAGTGTTATAGCTATGATTTAAGCTTATCCTCTTAAAATCTGTGATTCTTCACCACCATGAACTACACAGCAATCCCTCAGAAATTTTGAAAAATAGCCTGAAGCTTAGAAATAAGATAAAGTTTGAAAGTTTGAGGGACATTATTTCAATGATTGAAATCATTCCGTCTCAATGCTCAGAATATAAGGGTGTAGAAGCTTTCCCCAACAACTAGATAACAATGAGTTGACAACTTGATTCTTGGAGAAAAGTGATTTGAGGAGCCAAGGGTTCAAGGTTGACATCTACTAGTTCAGTGTGCACCTCTTCACAGCACCTAACTGGGCACAGTTCTAAAGGTGATGAAGGGCCCTTCCCCTGGCCTTTTTTGGCATCCTCTCGCTCCCCTCTGTCCCACCTGACCTCCTGCCCTCATGCTGTCCTTCCTGAAAGCTCAGCATCAGTCAGCAGGAGCTGTGGCAGCCACAGAAGTACATGAAATCCTACAGCAAATCAAACAGGAGACAGATCATGCAAAAAAGGTGGTAGGGAGACAGTCTCTTGCTATGTTGCTCAAGCCACACCATACTTTATAAGTGGGAAAAGAGAACTTGGAGCATATTTCAAGTAGGGGAAACTTGACCATGATGGGCACACAAAACAAGGTATT
>JAQZBX010011975.1:0-41908 GCA_029593785.1 Cabassous unicinctus
AGAATCAGGGTTATGGAAAGAAGGGCTCATTTCTGGCTAGTAATTCTTACTCTCTATTTACCACTTTTCTTCTCGACGATGGCAGGATTGGTTGGTCCAAAGTATTGATGTGATAAACAACTGGCTAAGCAGTGGCAGGGGCTGCAGATGACAAGGCAGGAGGAATGCCCAAGGAAGCCAAAAATCACCATTTGTAAACAAACCATAGCTTGTTCTTGAAGCATAGGTACAGCTGCTCTTTGGGAATCAGAAAGGAAAGGGAGAAAGATGGAAAAATGGAGAGACCTACAGTCATTCCTCCTAAGATAACAGGCAAGAGAAGAAAAGGCAAATGTTTGAGTGTGTGCTTATGCTGTCTTACAAAATCTTAAACAATTAGATTCCACCTTGACAATAGCAACTGGAGGAAAGAGGAGTCTGTTCCTTTATTGGGCTATTTCTCATTAGAAAGGTTTGTAATACTCCAATTAGAGTGATCTAGAAGTATGGAGACTTAATCGTCAGCAGGTATGGGCAGGAAAGGGAGGTCTGGGTAGTTTGGCTGACATTTACTGGCCATTGGCCAGTGATGAAACAGTCAGTGCAGCTAATTGATATATCTGGGGCAGCAAATTGAGGACATGGACATTGAAGGCCCAACAGGAACTCATTGTCAGGGTGGATGGTGACTTTACTGAGGTCAAAATGTTCTTATGTGAAGAGGACAAAGTCCAGGAGGAAGTTATGTGGTTCAGGGAGAGTAGGATTGGTCACAGCTTCTGCTCAAACTCCAGTCCATTCTGCAACTGCCTTGGGCATCTATGATTATTATATTCGCAGTGTACAGTGTATATTAAAAGCTTTGAGAAACTTCCTGCTAACCCAATTTAACTTGGTGAGTGCCAATGTCACCCCCAGATTATCTGACTATGGGGTCCTTTTTAATGTGTAACACTTGATTATATTCCAGAGATTAGTAGTCTAAGAGTTTTTCAGAATTACCATGTGAAGTACATCTTGTGTACTTTTTCTAGAGTTACTATAAAATCTAAGATGCCTCTTCCCTCAAAATATTCAGGCAGCACCATTTCTTTCAGTACCAGACCTTTATGTTCTTGCTATAAGCTACCCTTTCAAATTCATTGCCTGCTTTATCCTTCTGTGATTCTGGACTGCAATTCTGTTTGCCTCTCCACGTCTCCATTTTGTCTGCGCTGCTCTGGGACCCAGAAAGCCGATCTCCATGAACATCGTCAACTGAGCTTCTATGAGGAAATCCTGTTGAGCATTCAAGGCCCATCCCAAAGGCCTCTTCTTTCACTCAGCTCTTCCTGCTTTTGAAAATCAGAACTACTCCTTGTTCCAGGTTCCCGTGTATATTAAACAGATTGTTCCCATGCTCTGTCCCACTGGCCTGTATCCTCCACAGAATTCAGCACAGTGTATTTTATTTAGCAAATTCTCTATATGGGTTTGCTGAAGTGACCAGTAGGTAAGACCTTACCTAGAGCTGCTAGGAGGTTATAAAAGATTGAGTCTAGCACTTCGTATTTAACAACTTTCTCCACTCCTGACTGTGTGGGTTCAGTTTCTAAGTCAAGTATTTGATGACTGCAAAAGTAAAAAGTTTAAACTGCTTTCCACTTAACCACTGTAGTGAGAGGAAATGCATTATTCCTCTCAGCAATATTGTTATTATAGCAAGATTACTACATGTCAGCAAGAGATGGGTCTCAGCAAATTATCAGTGCTCCACTGTATGAAAATAACATGCTTTGGGGAACTGTTCCTCTGTCATTCCATACCTGTCCTTTTCAAACAGGTAATGATGTTGGGGGTTTTCTGCTCTTTTCTTTCCCATGTAGTGTTTGAGACATGACATAGGACCAGCCAATCAGATTAGTCAGTCCCAGTGGTCACGGTGAGGGCTCAAGAATTATCATGTGACTTAAATAGGCCTGTGAGAATCCTACACAAGACTATTGGGAGAAACGCTCTCTCTTGACTCAGGATTTGCAAGCTGTAAGTATGATATTCTTCATTTTAGTCAGGATGGGGTAGGGTATTCTATAGTAACAAATCACTAGATTAACACATCAAAGATTTGTTTTTCAAACTTGATAATATTATTGTATTATACAATTCAGAATATGGAGGAATAGAAAGACTATGTAATTTGTAGAAGACTGATGAGAGATTGTGTTTTATATGACTCAAGAATTTCTTTTTAAAACTAAATTATTCCCAAATATGCATATTTTAAAAGTCTTGCTTAATATTTATTGTGTGTTACAAATGACATCTGGTAAAATAAATTTTGAGAAAAAATATTATGTTTGAACTTTTAAATGAAGAGTTCTATTTTTGAAATGAAAACAGCAATGAGTGAGTGGAAACTGTGCTAATTTCTTCCTCAGATCCCCCTAGAGTTGAGGTAATAGTAAGCAAACTACCAAAAAGGAAGTAAACTGTCCTGCCTGGCAAACTTGGCAAACCGAAATAGAAGATGATCAGGCCTCACAAGTCCTAAGCTCGCTCTGATCGAATGTTCTGGCATGAGGTTAAGCACAAGGTCTTTTGTGTTAGGCTGAGTTTGAGTTCTAGACCAGTCCCTCAACTAGCAAATTAGTTAACCTTTTTAAATCTCAGTTTTCTCACCAATAAAATGCAGATGATAATACTATTAATAGCATCTATCCTTCAGCCTTATTATATTATTACATAAGGTGAACCCCCATGTCAAAACTCTTATCAACCTGCATGGCATCTACAGGAGCTCACAAAATGCTGACCGTCATTATCATCAGAATTGTCGTTATTAGTCATAAACCCTTCTCACTCAAGCAGAGTGAAGCAACTAACTTGGATCAATGATCATCTTCTTAATGATGTGTTTTAATTTCTGAAGGATGGCTGAATTACTATTCATTTTGTTGCTGGCTTTTTGTTAGGAGCCAGCCCCCAATTCTGTAATTAGGGACTGAAAAAAAAACAGTGATTCAAAGTCAAGACACTTAAGCTAATAGGATATAATTGCAATTTAATAGGTAGGAGTTAGTGCTTTTTGCAAAATAAGCACAGGATAATTGGAATATTTGGTTTGGAGTTTGGACAATGCTGTTGAATAAAGCATCAAAGAATACAAATAATGCCTCAAGAGGAAAAGGCTAACACTATTTTCTATAAGCAAAAAGGCACTTGATGTGGTTTACAGGTATGATTGAAACTTCAACTTTATTTGACTTCAAATCAGCTTATTTGCTTGGAGTAAAGAAGTCAGTGGGTAATTAAACACACACAAGAAAAGAAATCGAAATATGGCCGTAATAAAGCAAACCAAGCTGCAATGAATTTCCAAGCAGACACCCACTTATATCTCACTAAAATTATATCTTTGGAGATACGCTATGCTGGAAAGTTGTTTCAGAATTCTTCCTTTCATCCTATTTGTGGGGTTATATTAGGTTTCTTCTCCCATATTCATTTCTTCCTTCCCTCTTCCCCTCCTTTACTGAACAGGAACCAGTATCAAAGCTAGGGACATATATGTGAACATGAACCGCACAGCTCCCCTTTTAATGTTAGTCCTAAATAATTGTATAGTGAAGAGAACAGAAAGTGAATTGGCAATTACAATGTAGATGAATGTTCTCCTGGGCAAGTCGATGAGCACATAGAAGGGTTACCAGATCCAAACTTGGAATGGGGAAGGCTCTCTAGAGGATAGCAACTTCTTCACTGACACAGGATAAGGAGTTAAGTTATGTGTGGAGGTAAGGAGGAGAGAAATATAAGAAGAGCAAACAGCATGCTTGGAAGTAGAAGATGGTGGCATGCTGAAAATTAGACATCATCTATCATGGTTAGGATGGAGTTTGAGTTTGGCAATAGACAAAGGTTAGAGAGGAAAGGAAAGCATTGCCAGGTCTTAGTTCCCTGACATGACTTACATTCTAGAAGGATCATTTTGACTATACTGTAGAGAATAAACTTGAGGTATGTGGAACAAGATTAGCAATGAAGGGGCCAATTAAGACGCTATTGCAGTAATTTAGGTAAGAGATATTATACTCTGAACTAGTGCAGTAGAAGTAGAGATAAGAAATAGATATTGATTCAAGAAATTATAAAACAGTAAAATCAGCAGAACTTGCTAATTTCTTAGGGGAAGTACATGTTTAATAAGGAAGAAAAAAGAATTCAAAGATGATTCCCAGGTTTCTGGTTTGAGAAAATGGGTGGACCTATTCATGGAGACAAGAGGCCCAGGAGGGGTGAGAAGCTGTGAAAGAGAAAGTGATTCTTTGAAGAAATCTCTCATTAAGATGGAGAAGAGGAGGTCACAAAAGCGACTTAAAAAGGACAGCCAAACAGCAGGAGGTACTCCATAAGAACACATTGTCACAGCATCCAAAGGAAGAGGACAGCCAAGGAAGAAGGATTATCCGTGGGTGTGCACCTTGGGAGTGTCTGTTGTAAGGCAGATGTTGGTGGGTGGAAGAGTCAATGGGATGTGAGGATGCAGAAAGAATGAGTACAATATCTCTTTCCTCTCTAATTCTAAAGTGGAGTAGAATAAACAAGCTATGCCTACCGCAGGATTGGAGTCTCTGGGGTGACTGTCCTCCTCAGGAAAGCTCAAATAGGGAGAAAGAGTTTAAAACCAAAAACTTTGGGAAAGAGAAATAAATGGAGATTGCTCAAATATAGGATCAACATTCCTATTGGTAATGAATACCTATGTACCCAATGAGTGAGGGAAAATGAAAGAGGTTGGGAGGGAGAGAGAAGACAGTCCCCAAACTGAGAAGCAGAGTTTTAAATTTCCATGAAAATATTTTTTCTTTGTAAAATGACTTGTCATTCTGCTGGAACCACACTGTCATTTTTTTTTCCCAATGGCAAAATGCTGTCAACTGGTTTTCTGGTATAGAAGCTCAACATCTGGATTGGCTGGAACCACTTGGAAAGTTAAGGAAATCCAGAGATGGATACTCTGGAGAAGTCTGTTGTAGTTCCAAAAAGTGTACAATTAACTGATGATGATGATAGTGATAATGATTATGATAATAACTATACTTAAAGTACTACTAATAATTTTTAATGCTGATATTTTCTTATTGCATTGCTATAAACTCTGTGCTAAAGATTTTACCTGCATTAGAACTTAATAGGAGAATACAATGGAGGAATTACTATTATTAGCCTCATTTTACATATAAGAAGAGAAGATACTGAGGTTCATAGATATTAATGAACTAGCCTGAGCTCACAATCAGATAAAGGGCTCATTGTTGCTTGTTAGTCTGTGATACATTTAAGTTAAGGGTGTGGGTCCTGAATTGGACACAGGAAGAGAGTAGTATTAATTAAAAAACTGAATTTGGGCTCCCCTTTTTCTCTCTCTTAAAGGTGACACACTCATATGAGGTGCAGTTGTTTACCTGCTAGAGAATAGTAGAATATCAATGACATACCTAATCTGAGCAACTACAAAGTGCTATGCACAGGGCTATACTTTGTAAGGGATCCAGAGATGAGTCAGAGAGCTCCTAGGGGAAGCAGTGAAATGATATTCCCAGAAACAGATTCAGGGCAACTTTGCCAGCTGAAGGAGGCTGTGGTGTAACCTTTGTGTCCAACCAAGAATTTACTAAATAGCCTCTTGCTCAGGATTAGATCCTAGAAAGTGACTGTCTTTCTGGATTGGCAATTCAGGCCTCGGGAAGGCCTAGGGCATCTTTTCAATGGCACATTTCTTCACTGGGAAGAAGATACCACTCCAGATCCTAGATCAGGAAGTGTTTTTATCATTAAAACCTATCTGCATAGTTTTTACAGATAGAGCATAGAAGAAGAGAAAGGGAAGTTAATCTTCCTCTAAAATCCCTACCACCTACTGAGAGTGACTGGGGCCAGGGCTGAGATGCTTTTTTATCTAAAAGCTGAAAACAGTAGAGAAAACTAAAAATCATTACCATACAATTTATGCTAAATAATAAATGTGGAGGAGACTCTGTCAGAGACTAGAAATTTCATTTGTTTTTTTTTCCCTGAGAGTTGTGTGGACACAGCCCACAGGTAATTGGGGAATTTTTTTCCCTGTAAAATAATAACAGTGACTTTTATGTACACATTTCTTCTGTTTCCGACCTCCACATCCTTCCCAAGAGGCAAAATAATAGGCATCCAATATGAATTTAGGCTGATAAGTTTTCCTTGAACTTCACATAAATACACACATACACGTGTGCACACACACACCTTCAGATGAAAATGAAACAAAGAAAATAACAACAGCACCTTTAAGGGCTTTTTTGTCATATGTTCTCCTGATTTGTTTTCTATAAGTCAAATAAAATTCATTGAGCACATTATTCTCATCAGGCACGCCACTAGACTCTATGGGTAATAAAATGAATAAGACTCAGTCCTTAAACTCAAAGGGCTCATAATTTATTGTGACAGACTGTATAGGATACACATTACTGCAGTACAAAGCAGACTGTGCTACTTTCTATTGTAATAAAGTCACAAACAAAATGCTTACGGGGCACAGAGGAGGAAGAGATAAAGATTTTAATGGACTAGTTAGTTGAGGTTTTTTTTTTTTAAGATGTATTTTATTTATTTATTTTTCCCTCTCCCTTGTTGCTTGCACTTGCTGTGTGCTGTGTCTTTAGGAGGCACTGGGAATTGAACCCAGGACCTCCGATGTGGGAGGGAGGTGCCTAATTGCTTGAGCCACCACCGTTCCCTGTTTTGTTGTGCCTCTCATTATGTTTTTCCTTCTTGTGTCTCTTGTTGCGTCATCTTGTCGCATCAGCTTGCTGCGCCTGCCCGTCGCATCAGCTCGCTGTCTTGCTCGTTTTCTTTAGGAGGCACCGGGTACCTCTTCTCCCAGCTCTTGTTGTGTCTCTCATTATGTTTTTGTTCTTGTGTCTCTTATTGTGTCATCTTATTGTGTCAGCATGCCGTGCCTTCCTGTCATGACAGTTCACTGTCTTCTTTAAGAGGCACCGGGAACTGAACCACGGACCTCCCATGTGGCAGACGGGAGCTCAGTTGCATGAGCCACATCTGCTTCCCATTAGTTGAATTTTGATCCCGTGTGTCTACTGCTTCCTAGTTCTGTAACTTGAGCAAGTCTCTGACTCTGTTAAGCCTCAGTTTCCTCATTTGTAAATTAAAGATAATAAGAGAAATAGCCTCATTGAAGATGGTGTGAAGAACTGGCAGCCAATTAATATTAGCTGTTACTCTTACAAATGGGGATTGGAGAAGACTTCTCAGGGGAGGTGATATTTTAGTGACTTAATGAAAGAGAATAGGATTTTTGATATGGACAAAGTTAAGGGAAGATTTCCAAGCTGAGATTATAGGCTGAGCAGAGCACCAGATGTATTCACCTACAGGGAAAGCTGAAAGCTTCTTGGTATTTTTTGCCATTAGAACCACTCCTTTGGGTTTTTGCAGAAGAACTCCCTCTAATGACCAGAATTAAACCTGACATCTAGTGTCTAAAAAGTGAGGAAGGTCTAACTCTCTCTTTTGAATAAATTATTTAGTATTAACCCAGTCATTTTTTTTTTTTAAATCAATTTAGCCATCTTGAGAATTAGGGAGCAGAACAAGGGTGTGAGCAGAAGCTGCTGAAGGTAAGTTGGGTTGGAGTTCAACAGGTGACAAAGGATAAGGATAGAGGGCAATGCGCCAGAGGGTATCACATGCTGCCTCCACATGGTATGAGGATGCTGCAAACCTGGTAGGCCTGGGCAGCAGGGCCAATGGCAAACTGGCTACATTCACATGCCTACAAAGTATTTTCTGGCCCTGTTTATCAGCCTTATCTAGTTGGAAGAAGAGAATGGGTTGATGAGTGCTGGCGCTGGTGCTGAAGATAACGTGATCAGCTCCTTCCCTGCTCAGAGCTGATTTGCCTTCTGCAAATTAGCAAACCATACATAACCTCTCCATTGATTCCAAATTGAATTCCTTTCGCTCTGAGGTTGAAAGTCTTTCCCAAGGTGACTAATACATACCTTTTCATCTCATCACCTATAATTTCATAAGAAGATCTTTTCCATCATGGATGTCTGATTGTTCATCTTGGCTCACATTAGTCTTCGCTTGGAATGCACTGTCCCTCCCCACATCTGTTGACAAACCGAATCACACTTACTTTCCTCCACGGCGTAGCTTCTCTCAGACTCTTTCTCGTGTCACCCATATCCAGACATCAGAACTCAATGTCTATTCCACTTATCAGGTTTTAGCATATATTGCCTAATGGAAGAAATTATTTATCTTGGCAGCTCTATCCCATTTCTCATTCTAAAATCTGAATCTCTTGAAGAGAGAAACAGACAGAGGTTTTTCTTTCCTTACAGCATCTACCACAGAGCCCTGAAAGCGTCCATTTGCCTATTAAATTAATTACAGATAGGATCAAAACCATCAACACAATCAGCAAAATCCTCAGTTTTCTTCAAACCTCTATCCTCCCCTCATTTTCCCTCACAAAAGATTTTCCTTTCTCCTTTTGTTTATAATCCCTTTCTCAAGGCAATGAAACTTGCCCTGATCAAACATAGAGTAGGAGGGAAAAAAATAGTTAACAGGAAATTGCCAATATATACATATGCCTAAGTCCTGCTTGTCTTCTACATGTAGAAAATTGTTCATATCTGAATATCTTGATTTTGTTGTTGTTGCTTTTTGAACTAACATAGAACAAATATACTCCAATATACATTTTCCCCATTTGGGAAAGGAGAAAACAGAGCCCTGACATGCTGACTAAATTATTCAAATCATGCAGAGCTAAGCCTGGAATGCAGGCCACTTGGATACCCATTTCAGGGTTCTACCCAATATACCTTCAAGCTTGTGTGCTCATTTAGTAAGAAATGACAGGGCCGATGGTGATGGTAATGTCACAGTTGGGAGAGTGATTTACTTATTTTGTGAAAATGTAGCTCTCCTTTTTGAAGGGTGAACAGGAACCACAAAAACATGCTAACACTGGATTTTCAGAGCAAGTTTTCTCTTGTCTCAATGTATGAGCAGCCAATGGCCATGTGCAGTCCATTTATCCTCTCTGAAATGGCTTTACACACATTGATTGTCGATTAAGGCTTTTGTTGCTAACAGAGTAGTCAAGACCTAAAATTACCACCTCAATTCTTATGACTCCAGGGCGCCCAGCCAAAGTTATATTTATGACGGTTATAGACCAGTGAGCTGAAACAGTCACGACCCAGAAATTAGTCAAAACTCTGCTTTGTCTCAGAGATACCAAAGTGAACTAAAACAGATGACAAAGTTTCTCACCCAATTCTTACCTGCACACATTCAGAAAGACAAAAAATAAGGAGTGAAAATAGTATTGAGCATGTACTAAACTCCAGAACTTCCATATATAGTTGGATAATTTTCTCAAAATGTAGTATCTAGAATGTATTGGACATTTGTCAAGCACTTACCAAAACAAATGTGGAAAATTATGCAATCTTCATTGTTCAGAAGGGAAAAGAAAAGTTCAGAAATTGAGTAATTTATAATTTGTTATGGGAGGGACTATCACCTTAGCATACTTCTCTCTTCAAATGCCATGCTTGTCCTTCCCTAATTGTCTTATGTCACTGTCCTATGAGCTCCAATGAAACTGTCAAGTCCCATATTAGAAACAATGCATTGGATTTTAGTATTCCCTTTACTGGACTCTCTTCTACTTTCGTGAGTCTGGGAGCTCAAGTCCTAGCAACATCACTTATGAGCTTTATAAATATGGGCAAATCATTGGACATCTCTGTACCCAACTCTGCTCATCTGCAGAGTGGAGATATAATAGTTTCCACCTCATAACATTTTTGTAAATAATGAACTGAAATAAATATAGGGCCTGCTACTCAGTAAGTGCTCGAATTATAGCTGAAAACTATTATTACTATCCAAAAGCCTAAGAATTCTAGCAAATGATGGTTGTTCATGCATGCTCACTGTGGGCAGAGACCATGTCTATCTTGTACACCTCTGGCATAAGACCCAGCACAAATATGTCTATAAAGATACCTTGGCTCAATGAAGGCTTGAACAAAGGAGGTAGAGGGCTGCATGCTATGGGTGTAGCCTTGGCTGTGGCCTCTGAGGGCAGCAGATTTATTATAAAAATATATCCAATGATGTCTGCTAACAAATGAAATGTCTCACACATACACGTACTATTATTTTTTAACTGTGTATATATACTGTAGTGATTTTTGAAATTTCAATTCATTTCAAAATCCTAATAGCTCTTTGTTATATATTTTCCCATTCAGTGGCTAATATGATTATGGTGAGACCATGGGAGCTGTCCATGAAGTTTTTGAATATTAAAGAAGAAGGGGCTCACATTAATGAAAGGTTGAAAAGTATTCTGCTAAAGCATTGAAAACTGGTTGCCACTAACAGCTTTGGTTCCTTTACACTATAACCTCCCAGGGTGTTAAGTTAAGCAGAATCTGATTTTTCTCATAAAACAGATCAGAGGGTTCTGTTCATTTAAATAAGGACAGGGCAGGGGGAGACATCTCCATTTCCTCCTTAACAGCTGATTGACTAAACTTGTCCTTATTTAATGTACACAACTCTATATATTAGTGAAAGTTGATAAATATGAATTTGGGAAATAACTCAAAATCTCAGAAATAAATCCTTCCCACATACATAGGAATGAACCCCTTGCAGTCCCGTGTCCATTACCTGACCCCTTTCCTTTGGATACTGTTGATTGACCATGAGGGTGGCACCTCATTCTTAGGTTGGCCAAGCAAATTTTCTCTGGGAATTCAGAGGTCTAAAGAAACTTGTTGAGCTTTTTGTTGGAACAGAGGTACTAGGAACTCAGTGGTTCAGTGGTCATACTTAGGTTGAATCAATGAAAGTGAGTCTGAAGAGATGGGAAGACAAAAGACACAGAAACAAAAAGAAGATGATTTAAGAGACCCTATGATTCCAGAAAGAGATGCTTCCAAAGTTCCCAACACCTTCTTGGTCCTTTGCAAATCTCAGGTTAATTTCTTATATTTGAGTTCCATGAAACATCACTGTATCTTGAGTCTTTCATTTGATGGTTATTTATTGAGCATTTACTATATCCTAAGCATTATTCTAGGGATTGTGGATACATCAGGGGGAAAAAATAGCAAAGGTCCCTTCCACATTGAAGCTTATAATTAAATATGGGAAATATAAAATAAATAAGATAAGTAATTAAAATATGCAGTATGGTAGAGAGTGATAACTGCAAAAAGAAAAAGGGTGATAGGATGTGTCATCAGTGGAGGTTCATTTTTGGGTAGATGTCCACAGAGAAGGCCTCATTGAGAAGATGGCATTGGTGTACAGTGAAGGGAGTGTAGAAATGACATTGGCATGAAGTGAGGGAATGAGCCTAAGCTATGAGAAAGGGCCTGCCAGGGAGAGAGAATAGCTAGGACAAGTGTCCTGGGGTAGAAGCCTGCCTGTGAGGCTGGAATGGAGCAAGGGAGGAAGGAGGTTTAATAGGTGGCGGGGTCAGAGAGATGAGCGGGGCCAAATTGGTTAGTAGCATCTCATAGTCACAATGAGATTTCCTACTCTATATTCTATTCTGGGCATTTTAGGGAGTATTGGATCTTCCTTTTTTTTGTATATATTTTTTTATTTTAATTTTTTAGGAGTTACTGGGGATTGAACCCGGGACCTCATACATGTGAAGCAGGTCCTCAACCACTGAGCTACACCCACTTCCCCACTGGATCATTTTGACCAACAGAATGACATGATGAACTGTTGAATTTTTAACAGGATTACTTTAGAAGAAACACCTTTCCATATCTTTGTTTAGGATATCATGAGCTGGTCTCTTCTATTTATATTATCACAAATTCTTAACTAGGATATTCTTTGTCTATATGTTTTTTGAACCAAAGAGCAAATCACTGGGAAAAAAAGCTTGTTTCCACTTTTTAAAATATGTTTTTATCAAAGTTGTGAATTTACAAAACTTTATATGGAATTCCCATATAACACTCCTCCACCAACGTACTACATAGTTGTGGAACATTTGTTACAGATTATTAGATAATATCATCAGACCATTAGTACTAACTATGGTCTATAGCAGGGGTTCTTAACCTTTTTTGTTCCATAGACCCCTTTGCCAGTCAGGTGAAAAACGGACCCCTTACTAAGTCCACACTATACTGTGTATTATTTAATAAATATATGGCATCTGCGCCAACACATCCCCATAAGAATAATTTTTTGAATTTTCAATTCAAGCTCGTAGACCCCCTGAAACCTTCCCACAGACCCCTTGTGATCCGTGGATCCCTGGTTAAGAATTCCTGGTCTACCCAGTACATTTTTTCCATATCCCCTATTATTAGCAAAGTACATTTTTGTCATTGATGTAAGAATATTACATTATTGCTGTTAACTATAGTCCATAGGTTACATTAATTGTATTTTTCCCATGCTTCTCCACATTCTTATCACCTTGCAAAAGTGATGTACTTTTGTTCTAGTTCATAGAAGGATATTCTTCTATTTGTGCTATTAACCACAATTCTCATCCACTTCTGGGTTCCCTATGTTATTCAGTACCTAGATTATTCTCTAGCTTTCCTTCAATTGACATTTACATCCTTAGACTACCCTTTTGAGCCACAATCTCATTTATAAACCAGCTGTGTTAGTTCTATTCACTATAATGTGTTACCATCAACTCTATCCATTTCCACACTTTCACAGTCAAATTAATTAAAACATCTACATACATTAAGCATCAGTAAACATTCTCAGCCCTCCTCCTATCTCCTAATAACCTATACTCTAGGTTTTAACTCCATGAATTTATTCTTTGTATTTAGTTCATATTAGTGAAACTATGCAATATTTGTCCTTTTGTGTCTGATTTATTACACTCAGCATAATGTCTTCAAGGTTGATCCATGTTATCTTATGTGTCCCAATTTCATTTCTTCTTACAGCAGCATAGTATTCCAGCATATGTATATACCACATTTTGTTTATCCATTCATGAATTTATGCAAACTTGGGTTGTTTCATCTTTTGGCAATTGTGAATAATGCCACTATGAATATCGGTGTGCAAATGTCTATTTGCGTTACAGTTTTCAGTTCTTCTGGATATATTCCTAGTATAGAAATTGCTGGATCACATGTCAGTTCTATATTTAGCTTCCTGAGGAACCATCAAATTGTCTTCCAGAGGCTGCACCATTTTACAGTCCCACCAACAGTGAAGGAGTGTTCCTATTTCTCCACATCCTCTCTAGCACTTACTGTCTTCTGTTTGTTTGTTTTTTAATATTGGTCATTCTATGTGGTATGAGGTGACATCTCATTGTCATTTTGATTTGCATTTCCATATTAATTAAAGATATTGAACTTTTTTTCATGTGCTTTTTGGCTATTTGTATTACCTCTTTGGAGAGCTAAGTCTTATGCCCAGTTTTTAATTGGATTGCTTGCTCTTTTATTGTTGAATTGTATGATCTCTTTATATAAAATGGAAATCAAAGCCTTATTGGACATGTGATTTCCAAATATTTTCTCCCATGGAGTAGGTTGCCTTTTCACCTTCTTGACAAAGTCCTGTGAATAAGAAAAGTGTTTAAGTTTGAGGAGGCCCCATTCATCCATGTTTTCTTTTGTTGCTCAGGCTTTTGGTGTAAGGTTTCCTTACCATTAGGTCTTGAAGATGTTTCCCTACATTTTCGTCTAGGAGCTTTATGGTTCTAGCTATTATAGTTAGGTCTTTGATCCATTTTGAGTTAAATTTTGTGTAAGGTGTGAGATAGGAGTCCTCTTTTTTCTTTTGGCTATGGATGTCCAGTTCTCACAGCACCATTTGTTTAATAGACTGTTCTGTCCCAGCTGGGGGCGTTTGACAGCCTTGTCAAAAAGCACTTGAGCATAGATGTGAGAGTCTGTTCCTGAGCTGTCAATTCTGTTCCATTGGTCTATGTGTCTATCTTTATGCCATACCATACTGTTTTTAGCACTGTAGCTAGGTAATATGATTTAAAGTCCAGAAGTGAGAGCCCTCCAACTTCACTCTTCCTTTTTAAGATGTTTCTGGCTATTTGGGGGCCCCTTACCCTTCCAAATACATTTGATAATTGTGTTTTCCATTACTTGATAAATATTGGTGGGATTTTATCGGTATTGCATTGAATCTGTATATCAATTTGGGTAGAATTGACATGTTAATGATATTTAGTCTTCCAATCCATGAACACAGACTGTTCCTCCATTTATTTAGGTCTTTTTAAAAATTTCTTTTAGCGATGCATTGTAGTTTTCTGAATACAAGTGCTTTATGTCCTTGTTAGGTTTATTCCTAAGTATTTGTTTCTTTTAGTCGCTATTGTAAATGGAATTGTTTTCTGACTTACTCCTCAAATTCTGCATTACTAGTGTATAGAAAAACTACTGACTTTTGCATGTTAATCTTATATCCTGAACACTCTGCTGAAATCTTTTATAAGCTCTAGCAACTTTGTTATAGATTTTTCAGGACTTTCTAGGTATAGGATCATATTGTCTGTGAATAGTGAAACTTTTACTTCTTACTTTGCAATTTGGATGCCTTCTATTTCTTTTTCTTGCCTGATTGCTCTAGCTAGAACCTCAAGCACTATACTGAACAACAGTGATGACAGTGGACACACTTGTCTTGTTTCCGATCTCAACAGGAAAGCTTTCTCATTGTACTCTTTCACCATTGAGTACAATGTTAGCTGTGGGTTTTTCATATATGAAAAATATCATGCTGAGGAAGTTTCATTCAGTTTCTATCTTTTGTAGTACTTTTATCAAGAAAGGATGCTGTATTTTGTCAAATGCCTTTTCTGTATCAATCAGTAGGGTCATGTGGTTTTTCTTCTTTGGTTAATTAAGGAGGTGTATTATACCAATTAATTTCCTTGTGTTGAACCACCCTTGCATGCCTGGTATAAAACCCACTTGATCATGATGAATAATCCTTTTAATGTATTGTTGGATTAGATTAGCAAGTATTTTGTTGAGGATTTTTGCATCCATATTCATTAGGGAAATGGGTCTCTTATTTTCTTTTTTTTATAATATTTTTTATCTAGCTTTGGTTTTAGGATGGTATTGGCTTCACAGAATGAGTTTGTTTGCATTCCTTCTTGTTCAATTTTTTGGAAGATTTCGAGTAAGATTGGTATTAAATCTTCTTTATGCTTGGTAGTATTCACCAGTGAAACTATCTGGTCCTGGGCTTTTCATTTTGGGGAGTTGTTTGATGATGGTTTCAACCTCTTGTGAATGGTGTATTGAGGTCTTTTATTTCTTCTAGGGTCAATGCAGTTTTTTGTAGCTTCCTAGGAATTTTTCCCATTTACATTGTCTAGTTTGTTGGTGTAAAGTTGTTCATAGTATCCTCTTATGATCTCTTTTATTTCTGTGGAATAAGTAGTAATATCCCCATTTCCATTTTTTATTTTATTTATTTGCATCTTCTCTCTTTTTCTCTTTGTCAGTCTTGCTAAGAGTGTGTTGATTTTGTTAATCTTTCTGAAGAACCAACTTTTGGTTTTCTTAATTTTCTCTATTGTTTTTTTGTTCTCAATTTCATTTATTTCTGCTCTGATCTTTGTTATTTCATTCTTTCTGCTTGCTTTGGGAATAGTTTGCTGTTCATTTTTACTTCCTCCATCTGTGTGGTTAGGTCATTGATTTTAGCTCTTTTTTTCTTTTTAATGTAAGCATTGAGGGCTGTAAATTTCCCTCTCAGCACTGACTTCTGTACATCCCCTAGGCCCTGACATGTTTCATTCTCATTTTATTCGTATCAAGGTTTTTATTGATGTGTCTTGCAATTTCTTCTTTGACCCACTGAAAATTTAAGAGTGTGTTGTTTAATCTCCATATATTTATGAATTTTCCCTTTTTCTGCCTGTTTCTTTCCAACTTTATTCCATTATGATGAGAGAAAGTGCTTTGCATAATCTTGATCTTATTGAATTTATTTAGATTTGCTTTATGGCCCAGTATATGGTCTACCCTTGAGAAAGATCCATAAGCATTTGAGACGAATGTATATCCTGCTGTTTGGGGGTATAATGTTCTGTATATGTTTCTTAGGTTTACTCCATTTATCATATTATTCAAGCTGTTTCTTTATTGATCCTCTGCCCAGATGTTCTGTCCAATGCTGAGAATGTTGTATTGAGAGTCTCCAACTATTAATGTAGAGACTTCTATTTCTCCCTTCAGTTTTGCCTGTGTTTGCCTCATGAAATTTGGGGCATCCTGGTTAGCTGCATATATATTAATGATTGTTATTTCTTCTTGGTGAATTGCCCCTTCTGTTAATATATAATGTCCTTCGTTGTCTCGAATAACAGTTTTGCTTTTAAAGTCTATTTCATCTAATACAACTATAACACTCTAGCTTTTTGTTTGTTAGTTTGTTTATGTTACTGCAAGCATAGAATATCGTTTTCCAGCCTTTCACTTTCAATCTATTGATATCCTTGGGTCTAAGGTGAGTCTCTTGTAGACAGCATATAGATGGTTCATATTTTCTTACCCATTCTGCCAGTCTATGCCTTTTGATTTGGAAGTTTAATCCATTAACATTCCATGTTATTACTGTAAATGTAGTTCTTAATTCACCCATTTTTACCTTTGCATTTTATATGTCATATTTTGTTTTCTCCAACATTTTTACACTTGTAGTTACTTTGGCTTGTATAATCTTCATTTCTAGACTCTATTCCAAGCCTCTATCTCCTGTCTTTTCCTTTCAAACTGTAGCACTCCCTTTAGTATTTCCTGTAAAGCCAGTCTTGGTTACAAACCCTCTCAGTCTGTTTATCTGTGAATATTCTAAATTCCCCCTCATTTTTGAAAGACAGTCTTGCCGGATATAAGATTCTTGGCTAGCGTTTTTTCTCGTAGTATCTTAAATATATCATACCACTGCCTTCTTGACTCCATGGTTTCTGATAAGAAAGCAGCACTTAATCTTATTGGATGTCCCTTGTATGTGATGTATCACTTTTCTCTTGCTGCTCTCAGAATTCTCTGTTTTTGGCTTTTAACATTCTGATTATTATGTGTATTGGAGTAGGTCTATTCAGATTTATTTGGATGGCAGTACATTGTTCTTCTTGGATATAGATATCTATGTCCTTCAATAAGGTTGGGAAATTTTCTACCATTATTAATTCAAATATACCTTTTGTCCCTTTTCATTTTTATTTTCTTCTGGGACACCTATGACACATATGTTTGTACATTTCTTGCCATTATTTAGTTCCCTGAGACCCTGTTCAATTTTTTCCATTCTTTATTTTATCTGTTCTTTGTATGTTCACTTTTGGAAGCCATGTCTTCAAGCTCACTGATCCTTTCTTCTGCCTCCTCAAATCTGCTATTATATGCCTCCAATGTATTTTTAATTTATTTATTGTGCCTTGCATTCCCATAAGATCTGCTATTTCTCTATGTAAGCTTTCAAATTCTTCTTTGTCCTCACCCAGTATCTTCTTAATATCTTTAATCTCTTTAGCTACCTCATTGAATTTATTAAGGAGATTTGTTTGAACATTTATGATTAGTTGTTTCAACTCCTTTATGTCATCTGGAAGCTTATCTTGTCCCTTTGACTGGGCTATATTTTCCTGTTTCTTGGTATGGATTAGAATTTTTTGTTGGTTTCTTGGCATATGGCCTACTAGGTGTATTTATTCTGGGTTCAGTTTCTCTCTTTAGTTTTGGGATTTCTTGCCCTTTCTCCCTTGCTGGTTTCATAGTAGAAGCTAAGGATGTGGTTAGTACTGTAAGCTCTGGAGGCTGAAGCTGTCCATGTTGCCCAGGAACTGATGAAGCTTCTCCCACCTTTCTCTTCTGTCAGGGATAGGTATGGAGTCACAGCAGTGTGTAGTAATCCAAGCCATGCAGGCCAAGATCATCTGCAGTTGCCAGGAGAGACTGATGAATCTTCATGCCCCATCCTTCCCTGCCTGGGTGGAGATGGAGCTGCAGATGTGGGCAGAAAATTACACTGTTCAGGTCAAAACTGACCACAATTGACCAGGTAGACTAATGGAGCTCTGACCCCCATCCTCCCCTGCCAGGGGTGGAGATGGATCCTCCAGCATACCAAACAATGTAATCCATGTGTGCTGAAAGTGCCTGCAGTTGCTCTGAGAGGCTGAGGCAGTACTGTCCCTTCTGCCCTTTAAGGGGTGAAGATGGAACCATAGGAACCCAACAAACTAGTCCATGCAAGCCAAAAGCACCTGCAGTTGCCGAGAGAGGCTGAGAAAACATTGCTCCCCTCCTATCCCATTGGGGACTGGGAATGGAGCTACAGGTATCCAAGAATCCAGTCTGTGTGGGCTGAAAGTACCTGCAGTTGCCCAGAGAGGCTGAAGAAATACCAGCCCCCTCCTATCCTATTGGGGGAGGCAGAGATGGAATTGAAGGGACTTACCAAACCAGTCTGTACAGGCCAAAAGCATCTGCAGTTGCCCAGGGAAGCTGGGGCAACACCAGGCCCCTCTTATCCTATGGGGGGGGGGCAGGGGTGGAGCTCTCAACACTCAACAAACCAGTCCATGCAGGCCAAAAGCACCTGCAGTTGCCCAAAGAGGCAGAGGAAACATAGTTCCCTTCCTATCCCATTGCAGGGTGGGGATGAACTACAGGTGTCTGAGTATCCAGTCTGTGTGGGCTGAAAGTACCTGCAGTTGCCAAGAGAGGCTGAAGAAACATGAGCATCCCTCCGATCCTATATGGTGGGGTATGGGTGGGGTTGGGGATAGAATCAAAGATGCTCAACAAACCAGTTTATGTGGGCTGAAAGCCCTTGAAGTTTTCCAGAAAGGCTGAGGAAATACAGCTCTCCTCCTATCCTATTGGGGGGCAGGGATGGAGCCCCAGGTATCCCACTATCCAGTCTGTGCACCTGAAGTTGCTTCCTCCCTGCTGGAGGTGGGGCTTGGTCCTAGTCTAGGACACAATCAGATCTGAGTGGAAAGAAGCAGTCCCTACCTTCACTGTGATTTTCAATCAGCCCTGCTTCCCCTCAAGCTGGGGGTAGAGTCAAAACAGTGGCTACTGGCCTCTTTCCCACTTGGACAGGTTCAAACTTTAACTTTCTTAGGATTATACATTAGCCAGCCAAATTTACTAATCAGTAGCTGAAGTCAGTGCCCAACCATCTCTTTCTCCCCCATTTTGGGGAAATGGAGCTTCCAACTCCAGCCACGGAATAGCTCCTGAGGTCCTGAGGTAGCTTGTGCCACCAGTTGAGAATGGGCACTGGCCTTCATGGTGTGGAGTACTCTACTCATGAATCCTCCCTGAAGATTGGGCAGTCTCCTCCTCCTGTACTTTCAAGGATATTGCACGATGCTCTTCTGGTCTCCTGGAGCCCCCAAACAGGTTCTTTAGATAGTTTTGGGTGATTACTAACTTCCCTGTAGGACGAGCTGACTCTAGGAGCTCCTTACTCTGCCACCATCTAGGTTGTGTCTCCTTGTTTCCATTTTTTAAACAATTTTTTCTTACTTTTTAATTGATGCATAAGGGTGGTTTGTCCTGTACCTTGGAAACATACTCAGCAGCAAAGACTTTTGGTCCTGGGATTTGAAAGAGATTGAGGAGCAAACCAGTTAACCTTTTAATAACAGTGGGAATTACCATATTTGCAACAGCCTCCAGAACCTTTTGGGTTCAGGAGTCTCTCTATTGAGGCTGCATCCCAATAACATGGCAGGAAAGTGATTGTACAGGAACAGAATGCATTTAAACCTCTGAAAACATTTCTACAGATGCAATCTCCAAAGAGAACCATATAGTTGCATTATAGGACAGTAGTTAAATCAAAATGGAAAAATGTCTTCATAGGTAAAAACTGTAATTTATTTATGGAAACTCACATTTCACTAATCTATTAAGAGAAAAAATCACAGTCAAAATGGAAATTTCTCTGAAAAACAATAATTCATTTTAGGTGAGACAAGTTTTAAAAAGAGTAAATCTTAAATAAGATAAATTTATGATACTCAGTTGGGATCAGCTACTAAAGTAGAACTTTCTGCCTATTCCTTTGAAGCACCAATACTTAATCACAAATAATTTAGGCACACAATTATGGTGCTAACTCATTGACTTTGGGATTAGAAGGCTGAAATAACCTCTCTATAAAAAGATATGCTAGCTTTTTTGCGATTATGACCAATAATTACTAAAGCGTGACATGCATGTTGAGTTAGAACGGCTAAGGGACCATCAATTGATTTTGCTCTATAGACATAAAACGAAGTGGATATTGCAGGAAGGCAGCTGGGGAGGAAAGGGGTTGTGACTCCAGTTGCTTTGTTATTTTATCCAATTTGATGTTTGCTTCTTTTCTTCTCACCTGGGACCCTCTGTTGTGACGTGTGCAATTTTAAAGAAAAGTGGAGGGTAAAATGAATCAAACAAGGCTTTTGCTCTGAGTACCCCGATCCTAACCAACTGAGAGTCACAAAGGGAACTTAGTCTTATTAAAGGGCAGCGGGTCAGACCACACAAGCCACAAAACTGCTCTTAAGGCTCGGTATTCTTGCTGAGTATCATTGCCGTTGATACAACAAATGACTGTGCAGCATATCTGTTGCCAGAGAGAGGTACTGAATTGGGTTGCTGGGCTGTAGAAAGCTTAAAGCATCCTGATGGAGTCAGTGCCATTTCAAAAGCAGGTCTCTTTGCCCTTCTCTAGCATCCTCATCTTCCCCTTTGTTTAATTTTATCCTCCTGTAAATTTTCACTACCCCAAACTGAGCCAGCATATAGGGTGTTTAGAACCCATACTATTTCTTTAAACCCATGCTCAGTGACCTGGCTATAGAACAAGGTTTCCCAAACTTGGCACTATTGGCATTTTGGACAGTATAATTCTTTGTTGTCGAGGGCTGTCTTGCACATACAAGATGCTTAGCAGCATCCCCGGCCTCTACTTACTAGATGCCAGAAGCAGCCCCCAGTTATTTCAAGCCAAAATATCCCCTGGGGGGGGGGAGGGGGACAGGGGAATTTCCAATGGCTGAGGACCACTGCTCTAGTGGTTGAGGCTGGATTGGTGTCCTCTGCAAGACAGCTCATGCTAGCCATGGCTTCAAAGCTTTTTTCCAGCAACAGAAGAGGAAGCATAAAATAACCAGCACAGTCTCATCTTCCAGGCTGAGGGCAACTCCATTTATTAGTTTAGAAAGTTGAAATTGACTTCATTTTGTATCTGCTTGAGAAAAATGTAGTTTGGCAGTTAGGACCCGCTATGCAAAACTCCTCAATCCTCGTTAGGGAAGTAGAAATGGCACAGCCCTGAAAAGTCTGGAGTCTGGTTTGTGCTGTTTCACTGATTCATTGGGTGACTTGCAACAATACCTGGGACCTCTCTGTGTCAATGGCTATAAGATGCTTAGTGCCATGTAGTGATGGAAGACTATCTCCATAAAGGGCTTTAAATACTGGGAATAGGAGTCATATATCAAATCAAGATGTCAATACAAATAAATCTACAGACGCATTTGTGGACAGCCACTTGCCCAAGTTCTTTAACCTGTCAGAAGTGGAGTAAAATAATTTGCAAGGTGAAAAATATAGGAAAGAAGAACTCAATTCCATTTTATCAATAATAAAAATACTAGCGAGGGGAGCAGATGTAACTCAAGCAGTTGAGCACCTGCTTCCCACATACGAGGTTCCAGTTTCACTCCCTGGTACATCCTAAAAACAAAACAAACAAATGGAAAAATCAACTCGGGGAAACTGATGGAGCTCATTGGTTCAGCGCTGGCTTCCCGGTTTCATTACCTGAAAAACAAACAAACAACTAGTCACTATTTATTAAGAACTTATAATGCCCCAGACACTCTTCTGTCTACTTGATATGTATTAGCTCATTTAATCCTTACATCGATTTCAGCTGTAGGTATTACTGTTTTCCCCCAATTTTTTGATGAGGAAACTGTGAGACTCAGATTAAATAACTTTACCAATGTCACGCATATAGCAAGTTGTAGACTGAGGACACAAACCAGTCAGTTTAGCTCTTAACCACTACAATATAAATATTAAACCGACAAACACATATTGTGGTCCTTCTACACGCCAGGTAGTCTACTAACTGTTAGATAATCAAAGATAAATAAGACATGTTTCCTATTACCAAGTAAATCACAATCTAGTGGTCTGGTCAATGATAAAATAAATTCTGTCATATAACTGATGCTCTGGTGCTACTAGCATTGCAGCAGTTACAAGTTAAAGTGTAGGACAAAGGAGGGGTTGATGAATTCAGCCCCAATAGGAGCAAGGGGAACTTCAGAGAGGAGAAGGAGCCAGAGCAAGGCTTTGCGGGATAAATAAGAATCAAGCAGAAAGACAGTAGGTGTGAAGGGCCCTCAGGGAGGGAAATCACCAGCCAAGGCCCAGCCTGGTTACTGACAGTTAGTGGTATGACTGGGCCTAAGTGTCCACTGTAAACCAGGCCATTCTTCAAGGCCCTCCTCATCTGCTCTCTGCTTCATGAGGACTTTAAGAACAGACTTGTGGGGAGCGGATGTGGCTCAAGCAGTTGAGTTCCTGCCTCCCCCATGGAAGGCCTCGGGTTCAGTTACCCATGCCTCCTGGAAAAAGAAAAATGAATAACAAGCAAAACAAATGAAAAATAAAACAACTCAAGGAAGCTGATGTGGCTCAGTGGTTGAGCACCAGCTTCCCACATATGAGGTCTCGGGTTCAATCTCCAGCCCTGGTATCGCAAAAAAAAAAATAAAAAGACTTGTGGTTATTATTGTTCCAGAGGTTGATTTTAGTGTTATTACCTTTCGCCTGTGTTCATTAGTTGAGTTCACATCACTCCCTTACTCAACTCTAAGCTCCCTGAGGGAAGTGAATTGGTTTGTGTTCACTGCTACACAGTAACGTTTGAATAGGAAGTGCTAGATGAACCTTAACCTACGTGGTGATATGAATAAAACATGTGCAGGCGTACAGTAACACAAATGTTATATCAAACACATCATCGATCATATTGGCTTAGTTTCCTAGGGCTTCACTGGGTTTTCTAAAACAGCAGATTTACTGTCCTCCAGTTCTGGAGGTAGAAGGCTGAAATGAAGGCATCAGAAGGGCTAAATGCCGCTGAAGTTTTTGGGGGAGAATCTGTCCCATGTTTCTCTCCTGGCTTCTGGTGTTTCTCGGCAACCCTTGGCAGTCCAATCCCTGCCTCAGCCTTCACATGGCCACCTTCTTTCTGTCTCTCTGTGTCCAGTTCCCCCCTTCTTCTATGAATACCAGCCATATCAGATTAGGACACACCCGAACCCAGTTTGACCTCATCTTAACTAAAAACATTTCCAAGTGAGGTCATATTTGCAGGACCTAGGGGTTATAACTTGAACATGTCATTTTGGGGGTCACGATTCAACCCATAACACATATCCTTTTTTTTTTTTTTTTTTTTAAAGTTACCCTGTAAGCTAAGTCCAAGATGCAATTTGGATGTATATTTTGTTTTCTGGGCCCTATGATCCACTTCAAGGTAATTAAAGAAAGGAAAACAAAAACCCGAAATCAAACCAGCTTCCAAACTTGGTAGGTCTGGAACTTGGGTTGGTCTGGGTCAGTGAGTGGTTCTCAGACTTGAGTGTTCTTTAGTCAGTCTCAAGAAATGCAGATTCCTACAGTTCCTATTGCAGAGCTCTGGAATGGGGTCCAGGAATAGGCACCCTCACCCTGAGTGACACTTTGGGACAAGTTTTTAAAAAATTGGTCTAAAAGTAGACTTATTATGGTAGTAATGGAAGAATTTGTAACATTGATATAAAGATAGTGGTTACCAGAGATTCTGAAGGGAGAGAAGAATAGGTGGAACTTGGGGCATGTGTGGAGGCATTGGAATTGCTCTGCATGATATTGCAATGACAGATACAGGCCATTCTACATTTTGCCAAAACATAAAATTGTGTGGGGCAAAGTGTAAAGCATAATGTAAACTATAGACCATGGTTAACAGCAATGCTTCAATATGTGCTCATCAATTGTAACAAATGTACCACACTAATGTAAGATGTTATTAACAGGGCAAAATGTGAGAGGGGGAGGGGATATGGTATATGGGAGTCCCCTATATTTTCAATGTAACTTTTCTGTCATCTAAAACTTCTTTAAAAATAAAGTTAATTAAAAAAGATAGTTTTAGAGTGAACACTGATAATTACAAAATAGATAGGTGGCGTACACACAAAATTGGTCTAGTTGTAAAAGCAGACAAAATGTTTGGACTCAGAGGAGAAAGAAGTAGCATCTAACAAACTATGAATTTAAGGGCACTAGTTGTCCAACTGAACAACAATTTAAAAAAATCTATAACAAGATTTTTATAGATTCCTAAAATTCCCACAAGAATTTCTTAGGTTCAGGCTTCACTCTACCTATCATGTCAGAAATTCTGACATCCTTGCCAGGCATTGATAGTTTCAAAAAGCTTTCCAGATAATGAGCAGTTTGTGTTGAGAATCACTATTAGGGCCTTAGAAGTGACAACATGCAAATATCTGAGGATGATTAACACTGAAAAAGCCAATTTTCAGTCATTGTTAACACCTGAGGGTAAATTAATTCATTTGCTCTTTGTCCTGTGACAGCCAGGTGAGGCTAGCTCCTGATGGGAGTGAAATGCAGAAAAGGGACACCCCAAACTGGGTGATCGGGCATGCCTGGGGGAATATAGCTCATCCTGAGGGCACGCTGAGGAATAGAAAAGAAATGACCAGGTGGGGGGATACATAAAAGGGAAAGAGGAAGCAGGGAAAGAGGTCAGAGATCTCAGTGCAAATAGTGATGCTGGCTCCTATCTGGCCTGAGGCTCTCGGGTTCTCCCTCAGAGAAAGTAAATGAATGAGGACCGTGTTGAAGGCTAGGTGAATGGGAAGGCAATGGGAAAATCTGGGGAACAGAATAATCTGTGCCCTGCACTTTACCAGCTTTCAGCAATAAACTGAACTCCCTCCTTGAGGTTTTTCTAGTCTCAATGAATGGGGAGAAGGTGAGTAGGGCCACTGGTTTCTCTGGTTGAAAGAGGAAAGCCAATACCCAAGAGGAGGTGGTGTTTAAGGATGGGTGAAAGCTCTTTTCCAGTGAGGAAGGCGTGAAGGAAGAAGCACGCAGAGGTAATTACATCTATGGCTGAAACCACAAAACTGGCTTGTTCTTAACTGCTATTTGTGGCTAATCACTTCCAAATAACAAATGAATAGCTCAGTAAATGTTAGCAGGATAATTTTCTATTAATCAAGAATAATGAGTGAGTAGACTAATTCCCTCTTCAAACATTCCTAATTTTAATACTGTTGCATGTTGCTGCTTCAGATTGATTACACGGTGATTTAGAGAGAGTGAAACGGTAGGGAGACTCAAAATAAAAGGCAGGATATTATTATTTCCTGCTACATTCATGTAGATTATCAATCTCTCCCATGTGATCCCTTGTAGAAGATGAACACTGCCTTTCCATAAATGATCTTAACCCCAGGGAAATAATGCCTAAATTTAAACCTGTTAACAAAAGCAAAAGGCAGAAAGAAAAATGCCCTAATAACAAACCCAAGCCACGAAACCTAAATGCACAATCTGGAGTAAGACTAAATGGTTTCTCAACCTCACTTGCTGTGAGACTGGGCAATTTGCTGAAGTCCATTGACATTTCATTTATACAGTCACTGTAAAGAAATATACAGAGTTTGGTTATTTCATGTCACATTAGACTGAGCTTAACAACTGGATCTTGATCTTCCAAACATCAGATTTTCTAAAAAAAATTAAAAGCAGTCCCAGCCCTTCCAGTAGCTTATAATCTAATTGGAAAACCAGTCACATATGAAACAAGAGCAATGTTTGAGGTTGTATATAATCTATCTGCTGAAGAATGGGGAGAAATTTCTTTATTGATGCAGTAGTTCAGAGAAAGAGGGATTACTGTGCTGTAGGTGGGCTGCCAGATAAAGTTTAAAGACATGCGGTGATGGATGCCTTGTTCGCCCCTCCAGATCCATCTGCCACCCTTCTCCACCTACCTCTACCTCAGAAAGCCGGCTGATCTGCTGCAACTACATTAATGGGCTCCTCTGCCTTTTATCATCTATGGCTTTTGTCCCACAAGAAGCCCCAGGAGGTGATCAGAGTGTAGAGCTGGGGCATTTACCCTCCTTTTCCTTGTGGGATGACTGGTGGCAGGTTCTTCCCTCACGGACGACAGCTTCTCTTGTGGACTCCTCTACACTCTCTCTCCTGTTGGGTTTTGGTACCACTTCCTCCCTCTCCTCTTTTGGCCTGGAAGAGGTGATCTATTCCTAGCTTGGTGTTGGGGTGAGGTAATGTGTTGCGGTCCCCTGTGTTCTCCCTATACTCTGCCATGTGATCACAAATAGTCCCTTTATTAAATTCTCCCTGATGTTTTTTTCTGATTAGACAGTGTCGTCTCTTTTCCTCTGGGAGATGGGAAGGTGGTCATATCAGGCAGTGGGAATAATGGTGAAGATACATTTAATTGACAGCAAGCTTACTTAATGTAGGGTACTAGCTCTTTCCTATGCAAACTGCTAATGGTTAGGTTGAAGGCAAATATGTAAGATGTAAAAATCATCTAAAATGAGGTTAAAATAGTTCAGATGCAAGGTTTTGCTGGATTGGAACAAATCTTTTCTCCCAAAGTACAAGAAGGAGCAGAGATGAGCTATTGTTTTACTTTTATTACCAGATGTGAAATATGGTAAAGCCAGATTGGGGCGGGAGGGGGGGAGAGAGATACCAAAAGAGTTTTGAGATTTATTATACTCTACTAAAGTTTCTTGGGGAAAGCATAACACACCTATGCAGGGTCACATGGGGAAATGCATCAGGTTAGGTCATCAATCAGAGAAAAGGCAAAAGAGCAGAAGTGGAACTGAGTACATGCTTTATTGTGGTTTCCCAGGGAAGTATATAAGGGAAGGGCAAGCAAACACTAAGAGGGGATTGGTTGGCAATTTTGAAAGAGGTACCCCTGCCAGTTTGAGGTTGTTTACTTGTCAGCAAGTTGGGGTCCGAATTATCTAGGAATAATAGAAGTAGAGGAGGGGCTTGTTCACCTGGGAGCCTCTATGTATGTTAAGGCATCAATTTACAGAAGTGAGAAAACATGGTTAAAATACCTATTGCTGCCCAGATCTTTTGGTTTGAAATGAGATGAAGGCAACAAGAGAGGTGGACAAGACTATAAAGACTTCCATAAAAAATTAATCATGGCCCTGTTCAAATTTTAACCTCTGGTCCTGTGGAGGTGAACTCGTTTATGAATAGGATCTTTGAAGATCCTGTTAAGATGAGGTGAGACCAAACTGAAGCAGGGTGAGCCTTAATCCAATATGACTGGCATCCCTGTAAGCAGAGGACATTTGGGCACAGTCAGCAGCAGGAGTCTGAAGGGGACAAATGTTCATGAGACAGAGGAAGAGCCTGAGCTACAGATTACGGGCAAGCTACCACAGGTACTACAGGCTTCATAGGAACCATGGCCTGCTGTGGCCTTGATTTTGGACTTCTAGCCTCCAAGACTGTGAGACAATAAATTCTTGTTGTTGAAGCCAAACAAACAAGCAAGCAAACAAAAAGAACATGTTCCTTTTTAAATTTCTGTTCACTTATAAACAGACAGACTTGAGCCCCTGGTGTGGAATGGCAGCCCACCTCTCCTTGCAAACCTAGGGAGTGTGGAAGTCCAGCAGAAGTTGCATAAATAGAATTCCTCCAATAGCATGCCTTTCAGCAATATGTTTTTGGGGATGAAACAGAAGGAAATGTTTGAGGTTCCGATTACTTATTTGTTCATTTGTGCATTTATGCATTTAAGGAATCAAATCTAAATGAAGTTTCATGTAGCATTGTTACCTTGTCTGTCAAAGTCAGGGGGTGATGAGGATGTGTGTAAGGGTGGACAAGTCCCTTGTTTTCCTCCACCTGTTCTAACTGATTTGCTTTGCTTGATGGGCAGATGCGGAGTGATCACTCCCTGTCATGTTTCCAATAGAAAAAGAGAAACCTTGACAAGCTAACAAATGGAAAGGAGAGCCCTCCTGGATAGCTAAGCAATAGGAAAATGTATAAGACTAATGAATGCAGGAAACCCAGCAAGGCCAGGCTCAGCACCTCTATCATCCTCAAAGTTAACTTGTGCCAGATGTTATCTCGAGTGAAGCAAATCTCTCACGTGGAAAGAGTTGATATTTTTTTTCCACTGTAAAATTTTTTCCCAAGAGTTTTCGAGATCTTTGACATACAGATCAAAGCATGACTTTAGAGTCAGAAAGATCCAGGTTAGAATCCCAGCTTTAGCATTTCCTCCCTATTTGACTTTGAGCAAGTTTCTTTCCTGCTCTGTAATTGTTTTCTTACCTGAACAATGGGGCAATATAACAACCTAAGTGCTAAGGACTTGTCTTCGGCCAGGCACAGACAGTAGAGGATAGAAGGACCTGCTACTATTGCTGTTTTTACTATTCAGGTGCAGCTTCCAACAACTGCACAAGAAATAGTAGCAAGAAAAGTAGGAGCACGGATATTAAAGCTACTCTGAAAGTCCAACCCCTACCCACTGGGCGGCTGCTCTTCAATATTCTGCATCTGCAGGCTGGGGTGGGGTATTTCTCATTAAAGTGGGCTTGTTACCCATTGAGTCACTGATTGACGTTTTCAGCAGCTCTAGATATGAAAGGGTTCCCTGATTTTACAGAGATGAAATGGTAGAATGGGACGAGGGTAAGTATTAGAATCGAGCATAAAGTGAGATGAATGTTAGTTATGCCACTTACTAGTTGAGAGGCCATAGATAGTCCCATCTGGGCCACTTATTTTCCAAGTGAAATGGGAAATTGTAGTGATAAATGAAATATGAAAATGTTAAGTACGCTGGCTCTCATATAATGGGTACTTAATATTTTTAGTTTGCTTCCTTCTTTCCGTCCTTCTATTGAGTCAAAATCTGCCTTCTTGTACCCCAACCATTCACTCTCGATTCAGCCTCTGGATCAATATGGATTAACTTTCATGATCAGATAGTTATTCTCTTTTCTTTTATTTGTCTCTCATTAAGGATAAATAACCTCTGGATTCTATTCCATTCCTGCAGGACAAGATTGTCAGAGAGCTAAGGGAAGGAGATGCAGTGCTTATGTATGAATAAAGAATATAAATTGACTTTATATAATTATTCAAATGTCAAGATTTGGGAGGCAAAGAACCTTCCAAAGAATGCACTTTTGGCAATGCAGCCCTGTGGCTTGCATTCCCAGACCAGCAGACATCACATTAAGATTGAAAAGAGTAAATTTCTTATTCTTGCAATAAATCGTTCTTATGTAAATAAAGCTCCTTGGAACATGGGCTCTAAAGAGACAACACACTGCATTATTATTATCTGCCTCACAAACAGTACAGGCTAATTTTAGTGACCCATCTTGTCTGTTTTCATCCTTCATTTGTATACTTGGCCTTGCAAATAGAGTAGTTTGAATAAACATTATAGCCATATTTATGGGTATTCTTGCTAAGTGCTTCTCTTGGAGATGCATTATCAGGCATTCAACATAAACCACAGAGATCAAGTCATTTATCCTTGTTAGCCAGGCAAAAGAGAGAAGTTGTTTTCATCCACTGTCCTGAGCCTGCAACAGCCTTTATCTAAATCTAATGCAATATAGACAGAGGAATCCCCAGCTGATTAACCAGGAAGTTATGGAAATTTTAAAACAGTAATTTAAAAACCTGCATGCTGCCTCTTAATAACATTAAAGAAGAAAGGCTTGAGCTGCCAAGGAGTTAATATTTACTGGGTGTCTACAATGTGCCCTGCTCTCTTATGGGTAATTGCATGGGTTACGGTCTGTAATGTGTTGAATTGAGGGGTGGGTGTTATTGAGCCCATTCTGTAGATGAGGAAGCAGAGGTTCCGAGTTTGAGGGATTTGTTTTAAGGACAGTGAAACTGAAGCATCTTTGCTTGGATCAAAGCCTATTTCACTCAACCAGCTGCACTTTGCAGTGTCAGGCGGCAGAAAGAGCGACATTGGGTAGAAGTAAAGTCACTCCCTGTGTCTGGATGAAGATATACTTGAAGGACTAACTAAGATCAGAAAAGGTCTAGTCTGTGAGTTTTGAGAAAACATTATCAAAAAAAGAGTTAAGCCAAAGAGAGGGCGCCCCTTGCTGATTCACTGGCAGTTTATGGGGAGGAGTACAAACTGCAGAAACTTTCCACTTGAACCAAGATGAGGAGAACAGAGAAGGAATAGAAGCTATTCATTAAGGGGGAGTAGGAAAAGGAAAGGGAGGGTGGAGATTGAGAGTAAGAAAGGAAGAAGATAATTGAGGGGAATGAGTTTTTCCTCCCAGTGCTACTGAGTGTTATATGTTGTTTACTTTTAGTCTAGAACGATATAATCAATGATTTTTACCTTTGCAAAACAAAAAGTGTTTGCAGCGCTTTTGAGGTGAGCACTTAAAGTACTTTTAAGATCAACTTCAACGTAGGTCACATCTATTGAGAAAGAAGGAAGGGTGGTGTGGCAGTTTGATATTATTGATGAATTCAAAAAGAAACATTGATTATGTTTGTAAACTGGTCTGTTCCTCTGGGCATGATACCCTTTGATTGTATTAAATTCAGGGATTTCATTTTTACTTGATTAAATTAAGATTAGGGCTTTGATTCTGCCACATCAGTAGGATGTTGAGTCCCTGCCCCCATGGTGTGTGGACACTCACACAAAAAATGACATGGCAGAGGAGAGAGCTTACTTTTGATGCTGGAGCCCTGGGGAAAGCAAAGCTGTTTGGCTGATAGTTTACAGCTGACCTTGTGAA
The DNA here is from genome assembly GCA_029593785.1 of Cabassous unicinctus. NCBI lineage: Eukaryota > Metazoa > Chordata > Mammalia > Cingulata > Chlamyphoridae > Cabassous > Cabassous unicinctus. The sequence continues at coordinate 30,959 of JAQZBX010011975.1, forward strand.
GAGAGCAGAGCATCTGAGTCTGGAAAGAGCCAAGCCCCATGAAGAGGCATGAGCCTTATGCCAGCCTACAGCTGAGATAGGAAGAAGCTGGGACCATGGAGCTTTAAGAGGAAGAGGAAGGCTGAACCCTTGCAGACATAGGCAGCCATCTTGCTCCAATACATGGCAACAGACTTTGGTGAGGGAAGTACCTTACTCTTTAGGGCCTTGTGACTATAAGCTTCTACCCCAAATAAATACCCTTTATAAAAGCCAACAGATTTCTGGTACTTTGCATCAGCACCCCTTTAGCTGACGAATACAGAAAGAAAGAAGAACCAAATGAAAATCCAAAAGACTGTCCATGATATCAGGATAACAGCTAAACTGTCTGGTAGAGGTGAATGTCGACCTGACATAGACCCACTAGTCCTTCTTCAGTGACTGAACCAGGTTTTGTTGAACACCCAGGGGAAGTGGAATCATAGATCTCTGCTCTTTCTATCCTGTGACATTTGGCATTTGCTCCCAGTCATCTATTGTTAATGTCTACAGTTAGCATTTAATCATGTATGACTAGGAAGGAAAAATATAATTCTGTCTGATCATAATACATTGTCAATAAAATTGAATATAACTCCAGCATTCAAAATAAAATAATCAATAAATTTTGCAAACTCCTAGTATAAAATATCTTCTGTTTGTAATTTTTTCCTCTTAAGCAAGTACAGTTTTATTTCTATAATGACACTAATTCTAATGTATTTCATTTCTTAATTTCCTCCATATTTAGTCATTCTGGGAAATAATCATGAGTCAAGTAGCCTGGGATTAGATTTCCCATTAGGACAGTAATGCACGTTGTGAACTGTGATGGCCTAATGCTTCCCTCTTCAGGTAACCCACTTACATCACTCAGCTCTCTCTATAGTTTTGCAAGCCGGTTCACTGGTGTTTGTATTGGTGCTAACTCCCTGATCTGCAGCACTATTTCAGCTATACTTGGCGTTTGGATAGCTGGTTTGAGACCTACACTGTCTCATTAGTAATTTTTCTATTCAGACACATTCTATAGCAAGTTTCATTTAACATTGCAGTGACTCCCCCCCGCCCCCTTTTTCCGTGTTCATAATCCATTATACTTGCTATAAATTGGCAGGGATAAGGGTCAGCTAATGTTTTTCTGATGTTGGAGATTTTTCTCTCTTTTAACTCAGTTAAATCACTGTGATTTATCACATGGTTGCAGAAAGAATTTAATATAAATTGTGTGCATGTGCTCATGTGTGTGCTATTGACTAATCAAATCTATATTCTTGTCATGGCTTTGGAAAGGTCCTCTATCTGTCAGTTTGAACAGTGACATATCAAAGCTTTTTCATTCTGAAGCTAAAAGTAAACTACAATGACTCAATAAACCCACATACTGGCTAATTTACTGTATAACTTTTGGTAATTAAGTAATCTTTAAGAGACTTCCCTGGAAGAGTATAATGATGATGATTTTGCTGGATTATTGGGAGGTCAGGATAAGTAAGTATTCGTCAGGATAAGTAACCAAGCTGTTTCAGTAACAAAAAAAACCTCCAATTACATGGCTTAACTAAATACAAATTTAGTTCCTGTTGTTCCCATAAAGAGCAATGTGGATGTCCTTGTTTGGGCAGTTCTCCCTGGCAGGTATCAGTTAAAGCTGTGACTCAGAGATTCTGGGCTCCCCTGAGGTCTTGAAGTTCTCTCCTGGCTCTCTTTCATCTGTTTAGCCAAAGTGTGGGGAAAGAGGGTGGGGGATAAGGGCAGAGGGGGGAGAAGGGCAGAGGGGAGAGAGAGGGAGAAGGTGGAAAAGGGGAGGGACAGAGTGAGGGAGGAGTTGGAAAGGGAGGGAGGAACGGAGAGTGAGAGAGGGAGGGAGAGAGATTGTGAGACTGAATGGTTTTGTAAGAGGATTTTAGAGACCATAATTGGAAGAAGTGTATATCACTTCTACCAACATTCCTTCAGCCAGCCCAGACTCACATTGACTCACCTCCGATAAGGCAGTTTACAAAGGTAGTTCAGCTATGTGCAGAGAAAATGAAAAGGTGTAGAGAGCCCTGTCCTTTCAGGCACCAAAATATTTCTTTTCCTACACATAGACCAACATCCCCAAGGCAGGTAACCCAAGGTCCCATCCAAGCACTGCCTCCAGCAGCATCTCTGGGTGATGATGTATCCTCTCCACCTTATTACATGTGGCTCTTGGTCTGATAGCTATGACTTTAAAAGACAAGTTATTACATTCCTCTGCACACACCTAATATTTTATGTAGATCAGGGACAGACAACCACAGTGGATATTCCCATTTGGAGAATTCCCTGGTTTGTGACACTGCTAAAGTCCTGTGGGAACAGGCATTGTAGTTTCCCTAGTCTGGCACTGGGAAAATTTCCTGATTAGACTCTGGACCTTCCCTCCCATAAAGTTTCCCTTGTCCATTTTTTTCTGGGTTACTGGCTCAATAACGATAGTTGCTACTTCACGGCAACTTCCGAAGCAGCCATAGGAGAGTATGAGCTCTTTGGGAACTGTGCAGTTTTTTTAATTTTTGTTTTTGTATTTTTTTTTTATTTTTTGAGATTCTCTGTGGAAGAGTTGGGGCATAAGAGACAGTTAAGCTCTAAAATAGTCAAATATATTTTCAGTCCAGACATATATATATTTAAATAAAATGTAATAGGATTATGAGCTTTCAATTACAGCTAGTTCTACATGCCAACATCCCACACTCATCTTTCTTTCTTAATCTTAGATTTTAAAGCCTCCTTATGTGTTGTTTCCTCAACCCCATGCTTTTCTTCATGAGTTAACGGTGGCTACCAGGCTTATGTGGGAAACCGTGCTCTTAATTTGATAGTTGCTCTTGGTCATTTTATTCATCTGAGTTTTCCTAGGCCATTGACACTCAAATCTAATTCCTTCTCTTATTATTTGGGTCTAGAAGAAAATGGCTTTTCTAGAAGCAAAAACATTTCATCTCTATCCCATTTCATTTCTACTTGCAAACCAACCAACTTTTTACTGAGCTCACCTCTTTCTTGTAATGCCTTGTTAAACCCAATAGTATCCAACACACACTAATGGTTTGATTGTTCTAATTATTTCCCCTGAGTTGCTGGCTTAGTGGGCATGGGGTTTGCCTTACACATGATCACAGTTGATAGTTATACTAAATGCTTTGCCACTGAATAACATAAGACTCCATCTGTTCAACTTGCAAAAGCAGTTTCCTCGCTGCCTACCATCCATCCTCTAAGCCAATGCCATGCATCTTAGTTTTCTTTTATGGCAACCATTTTTCTAGCTACCATTGCTGTATTAGTCAGGGCAAATTTTATTGGCTGCTGAAGAAACAGCACTGAAACACTAATGGCAGCATGATTTAACTGTATTTCTTGCTCATAAAAAGTCACCAGTTAGGATAACCCCAGTCGGCTCTCCTGGGTGGCTCTTCTCTGTGGAACCCAGGCTTCATTTATCCAGGGCCTTGGGTGTATCTCAGAACCCTTCCCTGGATCCTCTGCATTTGGCTAACTGAAAAGAAAATGGAGAGAGTGTGAAGGTGCTTATGAAAGCTATTAATAGCATACATTACTTCTGTTCACATTTTATAGGCCATAACTTAATCCCATGGTCCCATCTAACTTGAAGGGGGTTGGAAAATACATTTATCTTGAAAGGAAATGATTTGTTGAGCATACAATTCTAAAAAAGAGGAAATTTAAAATAAGATGTTTAGAACCATTGGCAGAGTGGCTGACACATAGGAGGTATTCAATAAATATTGGTTACCAATAGAGAAAGCACTTTATATACTGACTGGTTTCAATAAAGTTCTGAAGAATCTCTATCATATATCTGCATGACTTAATCCAATTTATCATTAAAAACAGATGACATTTTCACTTATTGAAATTCTGGCAGCTCATAAATCCTAAAATTCAGGACCCATTGTGGAAAGAAAAAAAAAAGTGAGAAGCTTTCATTTTGGCATGCATACAGACATACATGCAATTATACATGGATGGACTAAATTCTTAAATCAGCATAAGAGACCAGCTAACACATTACTATAAGGCCCTTTCACAGTGCTTTCATGAGCCTTTCTAGACACATCTAAAGTTAACTGGGTAAGGCTGCTTTCTATTTAGACTAGAGAAAGCGTAGATGTGCTATCCTTAAAATGGCTTTCTGTTGTCCTCAGAGTAACACTACTGTGCAGAGATGAAAGCATTCTCTCTTTCTCGCTTGTTCTGGTACATCAATGAGCTGTACAGGCTATCACTGAAAACATCTCCCTCTGCCTGGCATTTGGGAGAACTCCCTCTTGGTGTCTCCTGGGTCTACAGCAGGCTGTTGTCATGTAAAGTCTTGTGTGAGTGGGGGGAGTGTGTGTGTGTGTGTGTGTGTGTGTGTGTGTGTGTGTGTGTTTGAGAGAGAGAGAGAAAGAGATACTTCAAGCCAAAGTATTATTAAATCTAGAAATATATTTATAATTGTAATGGTTAAAATTGTTTAGCATAAAGGTAATACCATCAGAAGCACAAAGGGGGCGCCGAATATTCAGAAACTTGGTTGCATGCTCAAAATGCCCCAATTCGGCTTATTTCTTTTTCATTTCGCTGACCATCCCGAATGCCATGTAAGAGAAGGAGCTGAGTGAAGAGAAAGGATCATAACTAGAACCATGAGCCAAAACACCAAACCATTAGGGGTTCAAAGAACTAAAGAATGAAAAAGAGAAGAAAGTCATTTAAATGGAAACATGTTCAAAAGACGCCAGACATGGATTACGTTTGAGCTGAGCTTAATCTAACAGCTTCAGTGATCAGGTTGGTGGGAGTAGATGGGTCTCAGGGGCATCACACAGGGGACTGGAAAATATCTATACATCTTCCACTCATGTCATGGGAAGCAGCGTGGGTCATAGAAAATTGCCTCAAGGAAAGGTTACCTTACTAATTATTTTTGAAGTAATGATCCAGGCGGCAAAACCAGGCATATACTTATTTAACATTTTGGGCTGGATAATTCGTTCCTGTGGGGCACTGTCCTGTGCATTCAGCACCCCTGGCCTCTACCCGCCACATGCTAGTAGCACCTCCCCAGTTACAACAAACAAAAATGTCACCAGGCATTGCCAAATGTCCCTTGGGGAGCAAAATAACCCCAGTTGAGAAACTCTGATTTAAAGGAATTGTATCCCCCCAAACGGAAATGGCTGGAAAATTCCTTCCATATTTCTCAAAGCTGCCTATTATTTATATCTTCCCTGAACTCTCTTTTGGCTAAACAAGTTTTCCTTATTCAACTTTCTACAACAGCCACTCTGAATTTATTCATGATTTCCCCCATTTTCTAGTGTCCTTTTCATGCTTTTTAAATTTTTATCCCACCTTCTCTGTCCCAACTGTCATTTTAAAAAATAATCTCCTCATAGCCATAGACCTCATTTATCATTTGCTTTGTTGTCTCTTACTGGTCTTTTATTTTAACTCTATGCTACAACAGATAAATATCTATTATATATACCTGAACTCTCCAGGTGTGTCTGGTCCAATATAGAAACTCTAAGACAGGTTCATAGAAAAACAGCTCATCTGAGACTGATCAACTCCTATTACACATGCTTTTCTTCACTCTCATCTGTCCATTTCTATTGGGAATGAGAGATTATTTAATCTGTCCTGCTGCAATGTGTGTTTCTGTAATGGAAATTATTTCACAATTAATTGGAAAATAGGAGCACGTTGTCAATATAACATGGCAGTCTTGTTGGTTCATTTTCTCCCCAGCACTTTAATAGTTGGTCCCACCAAGTAACAACTGAACTCAAGGTAGAGTTATGAGCCCAGCTGAACACAGCAGGCTTCAGACGAATGCCAATCTGTTCCCAATGCTTCATCCACGTTCCTCCTCTTGGCTCAGTTTGGCCTCGTGCTTTATCGTGAAATGCTTATTGTTCATTTTGCGTGATCTGTGTGCATTTTTTTCTTGAACCCATAAAGTCTCAATCTTTTCCTACACAGGTTTTTACCACAGGCCTCACCCCCACCGCCCTTTAAATGGTAAAGCAGTCTAATTACTGTAGTGTTTCTTTATTTGGAATTAACATGCCTTTTAAAGCAGGTGAGTATTTTCATTAGCATTCTTACTTATTGCTAGTTTTCTGGTTACAAAGATACATTGGTTTTGAGTGGGCTGCCTGAACTCAAATTTTCCCATAAGTTCTGCTATAGTGCTTGATTTTGCAGAATGTGTGGAATTCTTTTCAGAAATGCAGGTATCACTTTCTAACAGAATTACCTGAACTTGAAAGACAGCTTAACAGTGATTTCATCCAACTCTCGTTTCCCATCCATTTTGTGAACAAGAAAACTGAGACCAATAGATCATGACAGTGCTACGACTTGTCTCCTGTTTTACTCCGTGGCCATGAGGCTCACACAGCATTTTTGTGCTCTATTATAGTATATTCCCTCAGCTTAGATTCGCGGCTATAACTAGCTTTTTTTTCCCCCTCTGAGGTTATTACCTTGTAAAAGAGTTCTGATGCATTAGTGGTTTTTATTGAAAGCCACCTCCAATCTGTTTTGGAAATAGGCAAGTTATAAATAATAAATAAATAATGAACCGAGGAGCAGAGCGGTTTTACAGCTGGTTGGAAGCAGAGCTGGGACTGAGCCTAATTTCCAATTCCCAGCCTCCTCGCGGCATTCTGCCTCCACCATGGATCTGTGGGCCTCCTACTTTAGATCACTGTGGCCTCAAAGACTCAATGAATAATCACTGAGGAAATGCCAGGTTTATCCCCAAGAGTTCCACTGCCAAGCCTAGCCAGGCCAAATTTTAACATCATGGACATCCATGCTGTCATTTTATACGAATACAGCATTATTAGCTAACTAATGATAGAATTATCAGGGCTATTTTTTCCATCTAGAAGTATAGATTTTATATGGTAATCCACAGTCTTTTCATTCCTAGTTAGAGAAGTATTTTGTTTACTCTTTTAAGGTTCATATTAAAAGGAGACTTGTAACCTGGATTTCATTCGCACCAAATTCTAATCAGTGCAAGACAAGAAAGCATTTACATACATTTTATACATCAGTGCACTATTTCTCTCCATCAACTCCATCCCCATTGTCTTATTTTCACTCTTTCATAGTCCTGGCAAAATAGAAGAATTCAGAAAAATAAAATAAAGGATTCAGAAACAGCATTTTTTAAGAAAAGGTCTAGAGCACACTAAAGGATTAAACGTGATGACAGGATCCAAGATAATAAATTGAGAGGAAAAAAATTACAGCTTGTCCCGAGCCCACACACTATGTGACATGGTACCCTGTAATTATACTTAGAAGTCCAAAATTAGAGATGAATCCCAACGTTTCAAGATTTACTATACTTAATAAAGGCTTTCAAAATTCTTAACTGCTATTTCCACATAAGTTTTTACTTTCCTTTGATAAATCTCTTATTGGCCCTGAACTGAAATTTAAAGCACAGGCAGGAGTGTAATTTTTTTTTTTTTTTAAACTCAGTGACGGACTTCATTCATTTGAACTTGTCCAGACATCCTTGCTGCCAGCTCCATTTCCACATTCTGGCTTCATGTCTTGGTACAGTGGGCAAAATATGAGGCTTGTTGAACAAAGTCACCACTAAAAAGGAAAAAAAAAGCTTTAAAAATTAATTTGAGTAAGACATGGAAAATAAATGCTTTTTGAAAAAAGGCTTAAAAAACCTCTTCCAAATTTATGATTAAATTTTAAATTGACTACTGTTAATTATAAGACTATATTTATACTTATTTGAAGTTTTAGTTCTTCAAAGCACTGTCTCTGATTATAGTTAATTCTCAAAACTCTACTTTGCTGCCATAACTGCTTTGTTTTAGGTCACAAAGTTAGTTTATTGCTTCAGTTTCTTTTTTATTATCTTCCTGGGCTCTACCCTGACTCTCCTTGGAAACTTCAAATTATTTTGTTGGCTGTTCAGTGAATTTGTTGATCTAGTGCTATGTTGACAATTTGTGCCTAATTTTGTCCTGGAAATTTTGTTTCTTTGTTTTTGTTTAACTTTTTATTATGGAAATTTTCAAAAGTACACAAAAGTAGAATGATTAGTACAATAAACTCCCATGTGCCAACCTGCTTCAACAATTAACAAAATACAGCAAATCTTATTTTGTCTATCTTAGATTATATATTATGGAATTCTGTGCATCATTGCAGATTTGTAAATTCATTTGTATTTCTAAGAGGCAATGACTCCTTGTAACCCAATGCCATTACAATAATTTGAAATAATTGCTTTATCAATTTAATGTTTGTTGTTACCATTAATTAATATTAGGTATTGCTAATTTTATTAAATGGAATTTTAACTAATACTCAATCTGTGTTCAAATTTCTGTAATTGTTCTATAAATGTCTTTTTTATATTGGTTTGCTTGAATAAGGGTTTATGCATTGTATTCAGTTAATGTCCACTAAGTTTTTGTGCTCTATGACAGCATTCCTTTTTTAAATTTTCTTTTTTCCTTATAAATTATATGTGGAAGGACTTGGGTCATTTTCTGTAGAAATTTCTATATTCTGTATTTGGCTGATTATATTACTGTGGTTTTATCAAAAACCACAAAATTTGTTTGCCCTCTGTATTTTCTATGAATTTATTCATTTGATCTAGGGACTTGATCAGGCTGCGATTTGATGTTTTGGTGAAAATATTTCATAGGTCATGCAGGCTAATGCCTATTGCATCACATCCGTAGAAACTATGTTTGAGTGTCTCTTTTTTCTGATGTTATGAGTGATTATCACCTTCAGATGTTACCAGTCTAATTCCTCCATCATAAAGTTCTCTGACTTTCACCTAAAAAAGCTTTTGGCTGACTTGTTCCTTCCAGAGAGGGCAGGAAGAGGATTAGAACAAAGAGATAAAATTAAAACAGAAAACAAATGCAATACTGGATCTACTTTTCAGCTCTGGCACTGCTTTGGTTTCTGGGGCTTTCCATCCTCTTTTCAAATCTCCCCTCTTAACATCTTCCCATGATCTTTGCTGTTGTACCTTGGTTTTTCCAAGCTCACTTACACAGCCAACTCTATTTGGACTGTCTGGTTCTGACCTGACAGTGGATTAGGGATCTGGTCTGACCTACTGCCCTTGACCTCAATGTAGCACAAGAAAGGACTCATCCCTTTCCTGACTTCCCTTACCAAGTCCTGGGTAGATCCACATCAGCTCTTAGCTCTTGCAGCCCACAGAGAGGGATCAGAAAACAATCAACAAATGAAACAGTTGGACAGATATTTTCATTGCCTTTTTGCAAATAAGAAAACCAATGCAATTAGAGGCAAAGGGGCTTGTTTAAAGAGACACAGTAAGATGGGGACTGAGCTGGACACAGATTATTTTTTCTCAGTCTGGCAAGACTCTTCAAAGCTGGAGGGTTAAAGATTTAATAGATGAACTCTAGAGTCACTTGCAGAAAATGGGCACTAGTAAGTTGAATTAATGACATGAAGTGTTTTTAAAAAACCATTAATATTGTTGTTGCTCCTCTTGTTGATACTCTTTATTCATACATTTTCTTCTGAACATTCTGGTTCTATGAGACCAACAGACTCTTGCCAAGGGAATTCTCTGTTGCGTCTACCACTCTCCCTTTCAATAGGGGAAGCAGTATTTCTAATTATGAAGGAGAAGATAGCAGAGGGGAAGCTGATAGAGAAGAAGACGGTAAAGATGACAGAGAAAGGAAAATTGTAAGATAGAGGAGATGACAGACGCAAGGTGAAAACAGAAGAAGAGAGCTGGGGGAGGGGAGGAGACGATCTAGTTCTAGTGTGACGCTGCCTAGAACACAAGTAGACATATAAGGACCACATTTTTCTGTTTTCCAGCCTTAAGTCCCTGTCATTGTCATCTTGTCATCAAAATCATAGGTTAATTATTTCATTTATACACCCAGTTAGCAATTCTTGAAGGCTCTACCACAGAGCAAGTATGAAGAATACTGGTGGGCGGTCCAACACGGTTCTTGGTATCGTACAGTTTACAGTCCAGTAGAAGTGATCGGCAATAATCAAACATGCAAATAAATGTGAAATTGCAACTGTAATACATACCCTGGAAGAAAAGACACATGGTGCATAATAAGGAGATACACTCTAATCTGTAGCATCCAAAAGACTCCCTCCAGTAAATCAGTAAATATCTTGAGATGACTGAAAAGGAAAACACAACATAGCAACACTTATAGGACACAGTGAAGGCAGGTCTCAGAAGGAAATGTATAGAGCACTAAATGCTTACATTAAAGAAGGAGGAGGAGCTCAAACCAAAGACCGAATCACACACCTGGAGGAAATAGAAAAAGAACAGCGAATGAAACCAAAAGCAAGCAGAAGGAAGATTAGAGAAGAAATAAATGAAATAGAGAATTTAAAAAAAATAGAATTAATAAAACTAAAAGTTGGTTCTTTGAAATTATCAAGAAAAATGACGAACCTTTAGCTAGACTGACAAATTAAAAAGAGGATACAAATTAAAATCAGAAATGAAAGGGGGGACATTGCTATGGACTCCATAGAAATAAACTGGATCATTAAAGGTTACTATGAACAGCTGTATGCCAACAAATTAGACAACACAGATGAAATGGACAAGTGCCTAGAAATGCACAACAACGTACTCTGACTCTTGAGGAAATAGAAGACCTCAACAGACAAATTACAAATAAAGCCTCACAACAAAGAAAAGCCCAGGGGCAGATGTCTTCACAGGTGAATTTTACCAAACATTCCAAGACGAATTAACACCAATCCTGCTTAAACAAACAAACAAACAAACAAACGACAAAACAAATAACAGATTTGGGACAGTTTCAAATGTTTTGTACAACACAAATACAAGACTTT
>JAQZBX010011976.1:0-41898 GCA_029593785.1 Cabassous unicinctus
TTTTTTTTTTTTTTTTGAGGTACTGAGGCCAGAGATTAAATCAGGACCTTATATGTGGGAAGTCGGCATTCAACCACTGAACCACATCGGCTCCCCTGAATAGGTTTTTTCATTTGTTTGCTTGTTTTTTGTTTTTAGGAGGCATCAGGAACCAAACCCGGGACCTACTATGTGGGAAGCAGGCGCTCAACCGCTTACGTCACATCCCTAGTAAAAAGTACATTGCCAGTACTTTTTAAGGAACAGCTTCTCAAAATGAAAATAACACTCTTCACCTTGACAGTATCACTGGCAAATAGTTCTCCTAGAGACACAGGAGGTTGGTTTCATTTTCACAGAAGCAAGAAAACGAAAAGAAAAACTTAAGTTGGGGAACTTGAAGAATACCATAAGTATGCAGGATGCTTACGTAAGAACACCTGAGGGTCTAGAGGGCACCGTGAGGAAAGAGGAGTGATAAAGCACAAAGCAGGGTCCTACAAATAAAGTTTCTTTCAGTAAAAAATTTTGTCCAAGTCATGTCCTGATATTGATACTACATGATTTACAATTTGTGCTTAGGCGCTCCAAGTATTAATAGAGAAGAAGAAATCATCACCACTACCCCTCCACCCTAGATGGAAAAAGGTGGTTGGGAGCATGACCAAATAAAATTTAGGGCTTTTCCCACCTCCTATCCCTAATCAAACCATCTGTACTTTTTATCAATTTTGTATTATAATTTCTGATCTAAATGACTGAATAAAGTTTTTGTCTTATTCTTTCTCAGACACATTTATTAAATAAAATCTTACAATAAAATAAAACCACTACCTTAAATTTAAAACAGAATTATTGCTATGATTAGAATCCCATACAAACTATTTTTATGCCCAATCACCCACAACCTGTCTCTATTTGGAATTCCAACCTAGGATGCCAGAAGCCTCTAGCACCTGTTTCAGTGGGATAGAGGACTCTCCTAGCCAGGAGTTAGGGTGGCTCCTGTCACCTAAGGCTGAGATGCCAACAGTGTAGGGCTAAGGCTGCAATAGGGAATACAAGGTATAAAGAAGGGGCTGGGGGAGCATATTATGGTCAGATAAATATTTTTTCTTTAATCCTTAATTACAAATGAAATGTCACTTTAAAGAATGCTATTACCCACATCTGCACTTGAAAATTAAACTACAGTATTATTCTGGACAAGATTTTCACGTCTTATATCAAACTGCCAATGCTTCTTACTGAATCTAAAGATAGATCTACATTTTAGGTAGATTGAGCAACTTTATGAAACATGAAAGGCATAAGTATCCCAGAATGAATAAGAAGGCTTAGACAGCAAAAGATGTGATTCAGCTAGAAGAATAAGAGGGCCCATTAATTAAAATAGCCTTCCTTAGAAACTACATGGAGTTTTAACAATTGTTGATATGGGATGGGTTTTGACAGCAAGAGACAATGTGAAACAACTTAGAAAAGATTCAAAGTGTGATGTTTTACCAAGCTCATAAAAGTAGTAGTAGAAAAACATACCTAACTCCTATTTATATTTCTTTTAATCGTGTAATATATGGGCATCTTTTCATTCTACTTTGTACTTCAGTTTCTCCTTTTAAAATGGGGTATGACTATGTAATGAGAAATACATGTAAAGCATTCAGAAGTTAAAACAATATCTGTCACGTGATAATTGCTTAATTAGCTATTATTTTTGCCATTCTATTTAGAGATTATCATAAATTTAAAAATCAAAATTAAATAAAAATGATAATTTAAGCTTTTTATTAATCATACCTACCAAAGGGTTCATAACCTCTGCAAATATTGATTGTTTCTTCTACTCCAATCTTTATACCTCGTTTCTTTTGTCATATTGCTCTGACAGAACAATTGGTGTAACAGTTGCTTGCACAAACATGGAGGATAGAAAAAGTACATAATGAATTCAGAGATCAGGTTAAAGAGGTTTCCAGATAGAATGCTGAAAATGCCAACTGGTTTCACTTAATTATCTATGATAAAGTATGGATGGAATGAACTTAAAAAGTTACTACTCGGTTTTCAAGAAGAATTTTGAGGAAACACAGAGCCAAGACTTGCTGGGTTCAAAAATAAAACTTTTTCATTTCCAGCAACTCCAGACAGCAAAAACTTCTCGCAGGAAGAAGTGGCCTCGGTGTAAGGACGAAACCCAGGGAACTGCCAGTAAAACCTGGCCTCAGTGTCAAGATCTCAAGGGTATGACTAATATCCTTTCCTAGATTACAGAAAGATATAAAAAGGTATATAAAGAGGCTTATTTTAAGAAATTGGCTCATGCAAATGTCGGGGCTGGCAAGTGTAAAATCTGAAGGGCACACTTCTAGCAGGCTAGACATTCAGACAGGAGTTGAGGTTGCAGTCTTGAGTACAAAATCCATAGGGCAGGCTGGCAGAGTGAAAACTCTGGCAGGATTTGATGTTGCAGTATTGAGGCAGGAAACCTCAGTTTTTGCTCTTAAGGCTTTCAACTGGTTGGATGAGGTCCAGCTACATTATCAAGGGTAATCTCTCTTATTTATAGTCAACTTATTGTAGATGTTAAATATTTCTACATAATACCTGCACAGCAACACCTAAGATTAGTGTCTGATTAAATAATAGGGCACTATAACCTAGCCAAGTTGACATATAAGACAAACCATCACAGATGGGAAGATTGTGGGCATCCTTGTCTTGTTCCCAACCTCAATAGAAGGCATTCAGTATTTCATTATTAAGTTTGATGTAAGCTATAGGGGTTTTGTACATTTGCTTTATATAATTAATGAAGTCTTCCTCTATTCCTTGTTTAATGAGAGATTTTTAAAATCAAGACTGTGTGTTGAATTTTATAAAATCTTTTTCCTCTATCCATTGAGACCATATAGTTTTTCTCCTATACTATTTTAATGCAACAAACTATGACTGATTTTCAAAAGTTAAACAAACAGAATTCTCCCAAATAATTATGATTTATACTTTCTATATATCACTAGATTATATTTGCTAATATTTATTTAGGATCTTTGCCTTTATGTTCATGTACTTTTGATACTTCTTGAAAAATACAAGGGGCCTATGCCAGTTTAACTCCAATTATTCCTCTTACCTTTGTGTTACTGTTATATTCTTCTATATATGTTACAATCCCTTATTATCATTGTTATTTTAAATCGCCAATACTTTCATAATGTCCAACACATTTGCCCTTTAGAGTGTTCTTCATTCCTTCCTATATTTCTGTGCTTTCACCTGGGGTCACTTTGTTTTGCCCAAAGAATTTAATTTAGTATTTATTTAAGTGCTAGGCTACTGATGAAAAATCTCCTCAGCTTGTATTTGCCAGAAAATTTCTTTATTTCACCTCTATTTGAACGAGTATTGAATATATATAGGCTAGTCAGGGATTTCTTTTTCTTTTTAAATATCTTTCAGCACTTTAAAGATGTTAAGTTATTGTCTTATTTCCATAGTTCCCTTTGAAGTAAGCCATTGTTCTTTCTGTTACTACTTTAAAAGTAATTTGTCTATTTTTCATCTGGTTACTTTTAAGATTTGCTGTTTATCATTGGTCTCATCAGTTTGACTATGACATGCCTAGGTGTGGTTTTCTTTGTATTTATTTTGCTTAGAGAATGCTGAAATTGTAGGTTGCAGCTGTAAGACATTTCTCTTTTAAGTTCTATTCTGTCCATTCTTTCCAGTTGTCTGGAGCCTCTAATTATATACATTAAGACCATTTCACCATTTCCCATAAGTTTCTTATGTATGGTTCCATTATTTTCACTATGTTTCCTCAATGTGCTTCAGTTTGGATATTTTCTATTAACCTTACTTTGAGTTCACTAAATTCTGTACTCCGTGTCTAGCTTTCAGTTAAATGATTCAATGAGATTTTAATTTCCGATACTATGGCTATCAGTTCTAAAGTACCCATTTGAATCTTTTTCATAGACTCCAATTCTCTGGTAAAAATCTCCTTTTCCATCCATTTTGTCCATCTTTCCCTCCATTTTCTTTAACATATTTATAATATTAATGGCCAGGTCTGCTAAATTCATCTGAATTAACAGCAGATCTGGTTTTTTCTCTTGATTAGAAGTCTCATTTTTATGTCTCTTTGCAGGTCTTATAATTTTAGATTGTGTGTCCACAACTGTGTTATATTAGAGAAAAATGAAATTGATGTTTTCTCCAGAAGGTTAACCTTCCCTGTTAATTCAGGAATTGTAATAAAAGAATTGTAGCTTTATCTAAATTCAGTCTTCCTGTTTCCAATATATCCTAAGGACAAGACCTGTTGTGTGTGTTTTTGCAGGCAGTTACCTGTAGTAAGACTCTCTCCTGAACAACCTGAAACTGGGGGAAATTTCACTCTGCCATTCCAGCCCAGCACTCACCAACAGACAGTAGAGGTAGGACAGTGCATTAAACTGTCAAAAGCTACAATGGTTTCTCTTTCACCCAGTAAAGTACATCTTTAGGTGAACACTAAGCCTCACCCTAGGGCCAGATTTGGCAAATACCACCAGGGAAGAAAATGACAAATGATCTCAGTTCACCTAGGAAGGGCACCCCCTTCTCTGGAATTTTAATACATCTTTGCTTCAACAGCTAATGTGTTGTGATTAGTTTAACCTTTCTCCATTCTTTTACTTTAAATCTAAGTCTTTATATTTAAGGTGGGTTTCTTGTAGACAACATATAGATGGATCTTGTAATTCATACAGTCTAACAGTCTGTCTTTTAATTGGTCTATTAAGACCATTCACATTTCAAGTGAATAGAGATGTAGTTGGATTAATATCTCATGTCTGTAACTGCTTTCTATTCATTGCATTGTTATTTGTTTACATCCCCCCTCTTTTTCTGCCTTCTCTAGTTTTAATTTTATATGATATTTTATTTGATTCCATTTCATCTCCTCTCTTGGCAATATCAATTATACTTCTTTTTAAAAAAAAAATTCAGTGCTTGCTCTAGAGTTTGCAATATTCATTTTTAACTAATCTAAATCCACATGCAGGTAACACTATACCACTTCATATGTTGTGCAGGTGCTTTTTTATAAAGTATTCCCAATTCCTCCTACAGTCCCTTAGGATATTGTTGGCATTCATTTCGCGTATTCATATGCTGCAATCACTCAATACATTGTTACTATTATTAAAGTTATCTTTTATACATATTAAGAATTTTAAAAATTAAAAGATTTTATTTTACTTTCATTTATTCCTTCCCAAATGCTTTTCTATTCTTTATGTAAATCCAAGTTTTTGACCCAAATAATTTTCTTCTGTCTAAAGAAACCTTTCAACATTTCTGGCAGAGGAGGTTTTCTGGGGATGATTTCCCTCAGTTTTTGTTTGTCTGAGAAAGCCTGTATTTCTCCTTTACTTTTTCTTTTTTTAGGTACTGGGGACTGCGGACTGAATACAGGACTTCGTATGTGGGAAGCTGGTACTCAACCACTGAGCCACAATGGCTCCTGAGTTGTTTTTTTTTCCCATTTGTTTTGCTTGTTGTTTGTTTTCTTTTTTGTTTAGGAGGCACGGGAACTGAACCCAAGACCTCTCATGTGGGAAGCAGGCTCTCAACCGTTTGAGCCACATCCACTCCTTTACTTTTGAAGAAGAATTTCATGGATATAGAATTCTAGGTTTGTGAATTAGTTTTCAAGGGCTACTGTAACAAATTACCACAAACTTGGTGGCTTAAAACAAGAGAAATATAGAAATGTATTTTCTCATAGTTCTTGAAGCCAGAAATTGAAATCAAGGTGTCAGCAGGACCATGTTTCCTCTGAAGGCTCTAGGGCATAATTCCTCATTCCATCTTCCAGCTTCTGGTGGTTCCTGATATTCCTTGTGGCAGCATAACGCCAGTCTCTGCCCCGTCTTCACATGCCTTCTTTTCTATGTCTTTATGCCTCGGATCTCCTTCTCATTTCTCTTACAAAGATTACAATCATTGGATTTAAGTCTCACCCTAAATCCAAAATGATCTCATCTCAAGACCCTTAACTTAATTACACCTGCAAAGACTCTATTTCCAAAAAAGATCACATTCACAGGTCCTGGGCATTAGGATTTGGATATATATTTGGGGGAACACAATTCAACCCACTACAGGTTCCCCCCCCCCAATACTTTAAATATTTCACCCCACTCTCTTTTTTGCTTGCCTGGTTTCTGATGAGAAGCCAGCTATAATTCTTATCCTTGTTTCACTATAGATAAGGTGGTTTTTCCTCTGGCTTCTTTCAAGATTTTCTCTTCTTTGGATTTTTGCAGTTTGAACATAATATGTCTAGGTACAGATATTTTGGTATTTATCCTGCTTGGTGGTCTCTGAGATTCCTGGATGCATGATTTAGTACTGATCATTAATTTTAGAAAATTCTCACCCACTATTTCAAATATTTTTTCTTCTCCTTCTGGTATTCCTGTTACCCATTTATTATACCTTTTGAAATTGTCCCCAGATTCTTGGATATTCTGTTTTGTTTTGTTTTTCATTCTTTTGACCAATTTTATTTCAGTTTGTGAAGTTTCTACTGACCTAACTTTAGGCTTGCTGATTCTTTCCTCAGCCATGTAGTCTACTGATAAATCTATAAAAAGCATTCTTCATTTCTGTTGTGTTTTTTATTTTCACCATTTACTTTTTTATAATAAACTTTGCTTTCAGAGAAGTATTAGATTACAGAAAAGCTGCATTGAAAGTATAGGGGATTCCCATATAACCCACACGTTCTCCCTCCCACATTTTTCTCTATTAATAACATCTTCCATTAGTGTGGTACATTTGTTACAATTGATGAATCAATATTAAACCACTGCTACTAACCCAGGTCTATAGTTTACATTATGGTTTATACTTTGCACTGTACAGCTTTATAGGTTTTGACAAAAATGTATAATGGCCTGTATCTGCAACTGTGATACCACGCAGAACAATTCCAATGCCTCTGAAAATGACCTCCTGGCTCACTTTGAAATCTCTTAGCTGTAAAAACTCTTTTGTATTTAATGTTTCCCCTTTTGGTCAAGGTCTTTTTCCAAATGCATTGCTGGTTGGTACTTGGTAGTAATCCCTAAGTACCAGGTAGGCTCATCCCCAGGAGACATGTCCCACGTCAGGGAGGAAGGTAGTAGACTTATTCAGCATTTACTCTTGATTCTTTAAGAGTTTCCTTATCTCCCTCTGCTTATATTATCCATTTGTCTACATCTTCTAAAATAGTTAACAATAACTATTTTAAATTACCTGTCTGATAATTTCAACATCTTCGTCATATTTGAGTCTGGGTCTGTTGATTGCTTTGTCTTTTCAGAAAATGTTTTTCCTAGCATGGCTTGTAATATTTTGTTGAGACCCAGATGTGACATATCAGGTTAATAGGATCTGAGGTAAAAAGGCCTTCAGAGTGAACTATTAGGTTAGATATTGGGCTATGTTTAATGTTTGCTGTAGCTGTAGGTGTCAGAGGCTTCAAATTTCTCTAACATCCTTGTTTTTGTCTCCCCTGTTGATTTTTTTTAACAAATCAATTTTATTGATACACATCAATAAAGCATACAATTCACCTAAGATGTACAATCAATGGTATTTGCTATAATCACATAGTTATGCACTCATCCCTTCAATCATTATTAGAGCATTTTCATTATTTCAATAATGATAGACAAAAAACAGACAAACAAGAAAATTCCTTACCTCTCAATCTCTCTATACTTCCCCCACTGTACACAACAGCTGTTTCTAGCTATTCTATCCAAAGTGTATAATCAATGGCTTTTTGTATAATCACAATGTTGTATATTCATCTCAAAAATTTTAGAACAATTTCATTACTCCAAAAAAAAAGACTCTACACCCCTTAGCATTCCTTCCTCAGGCCTACATAACCACTAATCTCCTTTCATCTTTATAAATTGATTTATATTTACATTTTATATAAATGGAACCACACAATATGTAGTACTCTGTGTCTGGTCTCCTTCACTTAGTATAATGTTATTGCCTTTTTTTACCTGATATTAAAATTTTGTACTATTAACTTACATTTGTTCAGCTTCAAAGAAAAACGGTCTTATATATGCAATTCTACCCATATTCATATTTCATATAATATATATTTCATATAATATATTTAGTTCATAATAGAGCAATCATATAGTATTTGTCCTGATTTTTGACTTCCCTAAGTACATCTCATCAGAGAGGCTGAATCTTGCAGCTCTTTCAGCTGTAATCTATTGCTACTGTACTGGAGCCATGGTGGTAAACTGGAGGGGGAGAGGAGGAATTCTATGTATTAGTCAGTCAAAGGGATGCTGATGCAAAATACCAGAAATCTGTTGGCTTTTATAAAGGGTATTTATTTGGGGTAGAAGCTTACAGTTACCAGGCCATAAAGCATAAGTTACTTCCCTCACCAAAGTCTGTTGCCACATGTTGGAGCAAGATGGCTCCTGGCATCTGCAAGGGTTCAGGTTTCCTGGGTTCCTCTCTTCCCAGGGTTCGTTTCTCTTTGGGCTCAGCTGCTCTGCTCTCTCCATAAGGCCAGCTATAGACTGTCTGGCAAACAGCTCATCTCTCTTCCTGGGGCCTCTGCTGTGTCCAATTGAGCCTTCTCTCCTTCTTCAGATATCTGCTTCTCTATGTGTTTACTTCCCAGGTTCCAGTATCAAAACTCCCTTGCATCCTCCTTCTCCTTGTCTTTACTTCGTCAGGCTCTGCATCAAAACTACAACCTCCCTTCTCTGCAGTGCAGTTTCTCTGTGAGTCCCCGCCCACCAAGGGGGCAGGGACTCAACATCCTACTGATGTGGCCCAATCAAAGCCTTAATCATTATTTAATCAATTGAAAGTAAAACCTCTGAATCCAATATAATCTAATATGCCCAGAGGAAAAGACCAGTTCACAAACATAACCCAATATATATTTTTGAAATTCATAAATAATATCAAACCGCCACATTCTATAATGTTATGATTAAATCTGTCTTTTAATGGATCTCTGTCACCAGGCTATGACATTTACAAGTATTTTCTTAACTGCTTCCTGGCCCCCTTAAGTGAGACAGGAAGGCTAGAGGGGGCTGGAGTGGGAGAAATGTTTTTCACCCACATGGGATAAGGCTCTGGTAAAGTCTTTTACAAGGAATAGTAGGCCTTTGTTAAGGAGAATGCTCTGGGCACATTTCACAATGGTTACTCTTCTCCTCTTATGCAGAGCCACTAAGGATCTCTCTTGTCTGTTCACTGTGAAAACCTATGGAATTCCTGAAGGAAAACCCTCATAAAAGTGTTGGAGCTTCCTCTAAAACTAATGTTCCCCAGAAGTTTCTCACTCTCAAGCTAGTACTCATCAGCGTCCAGCAATTTGTCAAAATTACCATTTAAGTTTTCTTATTGGTTAGTTTATAGTTCTTGCAGCTTCCACTCTAGGTAAGCAGATCTTGGCTGTGACTTCCTGGATTCATCTATCTTTCTATATTTCAGGGTGGCAGTTTGCCCTACAACCTCAATTCTCTGAAGAGTCCATGAAAAAGCACTGATTGTCACTTTGTTCAGCTTTTTCTTGTTGTAAGGATGGGAGTGATGACTTCCCAACTCTTTACATGTTGGCACTGAAAACAGAAGTCTTGCTAATATCATTAATAGGATGATTTTTTTTGTAATTTATATATATATTTTCAAGTTGTTCCACTGGGAATGATGACCAGGCAACAACTATTTCCTACCTATAAGCAGAAGACTATCCCCTCTCTTCATTGCCCTTATATAAGATTTTTTTCAACCACTATCCTACTATGCTACCATTAAGTGCTATAGTAAATTATTTGAATGATTATTTTCTCAATTCTCCCAAGGACAGGACCATTATAGATGCATAGAAGTGAGGTTAATTTATTACATTCTTGTTTATTCAGAACCTTGGAATGTGACTTTAATTGAAAATAGGACCTTTGCAGATATAACTAATTAAGTCAAGAGAGGCCATACTGGATTAGGGTGGGCCTTTACTTCAGTATGAAAGAAATCCTTGTAAGAAGAGGGAAATTTGGACACAGACAAAAAGACAAAGGGAAGATGCTCACGTAAAGACCAAGGCAGAGATTTGAGTTATGCTGTAACAAGCCAAGGAACCACCTGTGGCTACCAGAGATGAGTAAAGGAAGGATCCTTCCTTAGAAGTTTCACAAAGAGCATGGCCCTGCCAGCACCTTGATTTCAGGTTTCTGGCCTCCAGAACTATAATAGAAAATATTTCTATTGTTTTAAGTCACTTAGATTATTATACCTTGTTATGGCAACTCTAGGAAACAAGTACAGCCACTTTACACCTTAATATTCTAATGTGCATTTCCTATGAATAAAGATTTTTTTTTTACATAACTGGAATTAAGTTGTTATAATTTGAAAATTCAACACTGACAAAATATAGTTATCTAATCTACCATCCATATTCCAATTTTGTCAATTGCCCCAATAATTTTTCCCCTCCAAAAGAATTTTTCCCCAGATCATGTTCCCATTTAGTTGTTATCTATCTTTTTAGTCTCTCTTTCAATATGGAAAAGATCCTAAGTCTTTCTTGCTTTCATCACATTGCTATTTTTTAAGATTACAGGCCAGTTTTGTTTTGTTTTTATAAACAACATGTTTCTCAGTTTGGCTTTGTCTGATGTTTCCTCATGATTAAATTCAGGTTATGCATCCTTGACCAGAATATTATATGAGTGTATTATATTCTTTTCAAAGGAGATATTAGTTTTGATCAGTCAGGCAAGGTGTTGTCTGATAACCTACTGTACAATTATTATTTTTCCCCTGGCAACTAATAAGTAATCCAGAGGAAGACACTTTAGGACCATGCAAATATCCTGTTCCTCATCAAACTCCTTTTATCACCAAATCCACACTCTAGATTTAGCATCCACTGATGATTTTTGCCCAATCAGTCTTCACTATGATTGCAAATGATTCTGTAATTAAACTACTCACTCCACATTTATTAATCAGTATTCTACTATATGGAAAAGCTCTCCTTTCCTCCTATCTACCTACCTACCTGAGTATGGGCTCATTGCTCCCTATTTTTGCATGGTTTAGAATTCATTACTGTCCTTAATTATTTTGATGTCCCAAAAGTCCCAGATTTGGCCAGTAGGAGCCTCTTCAAGCTAGCTCCTGTGTTCTTTTGACACTCCCTACCCCCATCACTTTTTTAAGCCCTTCTTTCCTTTTTGATACATTAAGAAGTTCCAGGATTATCTTATACCTTTCCTGCCCTAGTCCTGGAGAGCAACCATTTCTTCAAAAATCCCTAGTTTCTTTTAGTGGGGAACGGTACTAGAAACCAAGATATGAGTGCCATGTGTATTCATTATTCATTGCTATCAGGGTAAATTTGAGTCTAGACCTGTGCAGTCAGTCCAATTTGGAAGTCACTATACATATTCTGCTATCTAAATTAATATTAATAAAAAATAAATAAATAATTCAGTTCCTCAGCTGTACTAGCCACATATCTTGTGCTCAGTAGCTACATGTGTCCAGTGGCTACCATATTGGACAGTGCAAATATAGAATATTTCCATCATTATAGAAAGTTCTATTGGGTATCAATGTTCTAGATGCTTTCACTAGGCAGCCAGGAAACACACAGAGATACACACACACACTTTCATGAAATCATGAGCTTCCACTCTCCAC
Organism: Cabassous unicinctus; assembly: GCA_029593785.1. Classification (NCBI taxonomy): domain Eukaryota; kingdom Metazoa; phylum Chordata; class Mammalia; order Cingulata; family Chlamyphoridae; genus Cabassous; species Cabassous unicinctus. The sequence continues at coordinate 11,734 of JAQZBX010011976.1, forward strand.
TGCCTTTTAAATATCTTCCTATGTTCTATAACATTGTCTTTCATACATCAAACAATTATTTATTGAGCATATACTATTGGACAGGTACTGTTCAAGGCCCTGGAGATTCAGACACATATAGTCCTTGTTCTCTAAAAACTTACAATTTAATGAGGAGAGGAAAACAAATGTATTATTATAGAGTAGCATCATAAGTTCCAACAAACTGTAGTTAACACAATGTGCTATAACATTGTACATCCCAGATTGAGGATGTCTTGAGAGAAAAGACATTTAAATTAAGTTTAGAAAAGTAATAGCTATTAGCCTGGCAATGTAGGGGATAAGTTATGGGGGAGGGAGCATTTACTATTTTCCAGCATTTTTAAAAATCTGTTTTAATTATTCACTTAAAATACTTTCTTTCTCTCCCCCTTTCCCTTTCAATATTTCAAAACCCAAAGAAATATATGTCTCATGATATATTTCTTAACACCTCTAACCAGAGAAATTCCCTCTCTCAACCCCCAAATATACTGTCTTTACTAATTTCAGGCACACAAAAGATTTTATTTTTTTAAGGCTTCATACATTTATATTGGACACCTGACCATATTTTCAGTCACCATAGTATCTCTTTCTCCAGGTTTAAAAAAATAATATACTGATTTCTATAAAAAAGCTTTTTTTTTCCATACAAAAATCAAATAATGGCCAATAAGTCACAACAGTGCAATAGGTAGAGGATTAAAAAAACACATCAAATAGGTGCTGGAAATAAATACTAACTGGGAGGAGGCAAGGACAGAGCACTCATGGGGGGGTCTCTTTCGTCACCTTGGAGGTATGGGGTTCCTTTCACAGCCATGAGCCATTCTCTTGGGATTATCCTGACAGAGTGTGGGAGGACACACCTGCCTCAAAGGACTGTCCTCACAGAAGCCTCAGATCATCTGGAGCAGAGTTGTGTTTTTTTTTAAAGATTTATTTATTTACTTTATCCATTTTAAACCCTCCCTCCCCGTTTTTGCTGTTTTTTGTGTGTCCATTTGCTGGGCAATTCTCTTGTGTCTGTTTCCTGCCATCTCTTCTCATCCTCCTCCAGTCTTCACCAGGATTTGATCCTGGAGACTTCCAATGTAGGAGAGAGGTGTTCTACCACCAGCGCCACCTCGGTTCCTGGTTTTTGGAGCATCTCGTCTTGTCTCTCCCCTGCGTCTCTCTCCTGTTACGTCATCATCTTGCTGCCTGGCTTCCAGGGCCTGGCGGCTCACCAGCACACAGAGCCTGGCAGCCCATGCGCCTTCTGTATATATGGTTTTTATTTTACCGGGAGGTCCCGGGGATCGAACCCAGGTCCCTCCATATGGCAGACGGATGCCCAACCATTTGAGCCACATCCTTCCCCCTGGAGCAGAGTTTGAAGTCAGAAAAGAGGGTGGGGAGATCATAGCTGTCATTAAAAGGAGAAGTAACATTTTTTTCTATTGTTCAATCTTATCAACTGGGGAGTCCATCAGCAGGATCACAGAAACAAATAGATAAGAGCATATATATATGGCTTATTCAGGCTTTGTTTATTTTTTGTTGTTATCAACGTAATAGAAGAACATGGGCTTTGAAATCCAATTTATTGTATGACCTCGGACAAGTTACTTAACTCTCCTTACATCTCAATTTCTACATCAGAAGACGGGATTAATATTACCTGGTAGTTATATGTTGAAAGAATAAATAAGATAATGCAATGAAAAATGCCTGGAATATGGTAAACAATTATGACAACCACTATTCATTGAGAATTGACTAATAAACAAAAAGTTCATTGGTCTGCTAGTACAATATTATAATTTGTTTCTTCCTTTGTTTGCTTAAAGATTTAAAATTGCTCACACCTTTCCAGGCCAATCTTTACATTATCAAGGGATATATTATATTTTAGTAATATTTAACAAACCATCCAAATTATCCAAGCAGAACTCTTTCAGTTAGAATATTACAGCATATTTATCTATAAAATATTTTAGATAGATAATTCTATTTATGATTATGAAATCACAAAGTCACATGTCAAAATGTCATTTGTCTATCGCTTGTAGCAACTTTAAATAAAAACCGTGCTTTCCCATTAGATTAACTTATGTAAAGATTTTTTATATTTTAAACTAATATTTAATTTTTTAAAGAATATTTTCAAGTTGAGGGATCATACTAATAATATCTAAACCACCAAAAGGTAAAAATCAAACTGTTCATAAAAACTAACTTGTCAGAATTCATATTCCCATTTATAAGTGGAATCTGATAGAACAAAATTTAATATTGGTTCCTAATGAAACAAAGTATCTTGATTTTCATAAACATATATTTAAAACAGATAATATAATAATAAACTGATAATATTAAAAAACATCAAGGAGAATTTTTTCCTTTGATACTATTATTAAGAAATCTCAAACAAAAAAATCATGCCATACAACAGGAACTAGAGATAACTTACTTTGCCCTTCATCACAGCTTGTTTAGATATGAATTGAAAGCAGTCTATCCAAATTTTGTTTACAAATAAAAATACGTTTTTCAAAAATAATGCTTTCAATACAGTGCATTTTATTTCCATTCAGTATAAGCCTGGACATCTAAAATTGTATTGTTTATGTTCTAGAAGAAGGAAAAGGAGTGCTCATCAGGATTAACAAATACCAAACCTAAAAATGTTAGCACTGTCATTTCCTCCAAATAACTGATACTATGTAGGTTTTCTTTACTTAATCAAATATTCATTAAAACAAACATGTCATAGATTTGTATTTTCTTTATTACCCTTACCAGTAAAATTTTAAAATCACTTTGATATCTAATGTTCCTACAAATAAATCTAAGCAAAATTGTGGATTAAAAATGGTGTTGTGATAAGTTCCAGGGAAAACTGCTATTTAAAAAATTATTCAATCCCATTTATATATTGTCAAAACCTATATCATTTATAAACTATATTTTTAAGCTTTTTAGATTTAATCATTCTAAATAATTGTGTACAAGTCACATCCTCTCAAATGTGAAATATAAACATATTGATGGGAAAATCTTTGTTCATGTTTTCCTAAAAGCGACCTTACCTGCTGAGTCCAACAAAAAGTAGGGCTCAATCTGTAGAGTTTTCGTTTGTGGAAACTCTGAAGTGGCCTTGTTCGGGCTGCTGTACTCATGATAGTGAAGGATGGAGATTTCAATCTTGTCCTGTCTTTTCTCCTTTTCTTACTGTGCTTCTGGTTAAATAACCAGCTACTGGAGGAAGAGAGCTCATCTAAATTCTCTGAAGCACTGAAATGCCGTGATATAAGTGGGGGGAATAAAACAAAACAAACAAACAAACAAACAAAAAAGACAAAGAAAACTAAATGTAAATTGCCTTGGTCTATTATGACAGAAGAGTATTAATTTTAGCCAATTTTGTGGTAATAATTGGTGAAAGAACAAACATTAATCAGGAATTACATATTCAAGTTGTGAAACTAATTTCTACTTCTATTTTCTCCTGCAAACAAATATTCACCTAGGTTACAAAATGCTCACATAAGTTCACTAGTACAACGTTAGAGTTCATGTAAATCAATAAATTCATTTATATTAACAGTGTTTTAACTATTTAAATAAAATTGTTTTTGCATAAAGGTAAAATGACACAGGATTATAGGTTTAAAAGGGACTAAAGTTTCATTTCATCATGAGCTGCTCTTAAATAAGCACTAGATACCATCTGAGTGCAATGTGAAACAGCTATATGTAACCCTATTATAATTTAGGAATTTTTTTAAAGTGCTGATGAAATAGAACCTACAACTAAAAAATAATAAAATGGATCACACAGCCAAACATGAAAATAAGTCTAATAGTTTTATAATTACTCTTCATACTAATTTTTAAACATTATATTTTAAATATTTTTAAATATCAGAACATTAGGAGGAAGTTGACCCTTATTGCCACATAAATTAAATTCATTTATATCAGTATGTATATATAAAATAATTAAGCTTTGCCGACACTATAAAATACCAATTTCAACCTTTTTTATATATAATAAGACAAATGCTAGTCAATTTAGTATTATAACATGAACAAGTGAATCTACTATACATGATACTGCCAAACAGTATATAGGTTCTAAATGTTCTAATTGGCTCAAGTAGAATAGGTATTTAATGGTTTAACAGGTATTTATACGGATTTTTCTATGGCAGTATTAATGGTTTTGGATGGTATTTTTGGCTGCTATAAAATATTCTACTAATTTTGGATAATGCAAATATTTCAAGAATGTTTTACAGAGTAATAAGAAACCATAAATAAAGGTGCCTGAATGGCTTACATTGATGGAACCAAAAAAGAAAAAAAAATCAAATATGAAATGTGGTAACTATCATACATTAAAAAAATATTCAATTATGAGTATTTGCCCAGACCAGTATAAGGAAAAGAGCTGATAACAACTCTTTCACTTTTAAAATAACTTTGGTTTCCAGAGATTTCTAGTCAAGAATGCTTTAACTCCTAGTTTAATTATCATGATAGAAGAAATGATAATTTCTTCTATCATGTAGTTGGCTGAGAAATGTTTAAGATATAATGCTATTCTCAAATTAACAGGTCCAATCTCATATCCTGATGCTATTTTATGTGACAGTAATACACATAATGTGCACTGCCTATGAAAAAATTTAAGTATATCAGTGTGAAATAATAGTCTTGAGAAACTAGTCATGGATCTGGGTTATCATGTCAAGGGCAAACAGAAGGCAGAGATGCTTTAGCCAATATTAAGTTAGCTACTATGTAGGCCCTAGAAGTGAGTGAATTTCAGAAAGAAATCAGGTTTCAGTAGATACCTGGTATCAGATGTGATTAAGTCAGGAGAGCTAGGAACCAGGAAGGCAGGGGGTAGGTCCAGCACAAAGAAGTGATTTCTGGTCCATACCTTCAAGCAGAATCTTATACTGGCTCCTTTAAAGAGGCATTGCTCTGATAGTTTCTAAGAAAAATTGTTTTTATTTTAGGAGCCTGAGGCAACTTAACTAACTCCTCCCTCTAGTTACAACTCTTAACTGGAGGTAGTTGTAAATGGCCATTGTAAACCACTGATAAATTCATTCATTTTCACAGTGTTTTAACTACTCACACTGAGGAAAGTGGGCCAATCAATGAATCTTGTTGAGTAACAGAACAAGAGGAAAATACTGAGGAAATTTTGAGGAAAACAATACAACCTGGTTCATTAACTCTGTAACCTAAGGCTTTTTCCTCAGTAGATAAAAACAGAATGTCCAGATAATTAAATATTAACTAAAACAGGAATTTAAGAAAAATACATCATGGATAAATCAACATAAGACATCATCATCACACGACATTCTGATTTTTTTTTAAAGTCATAAAAATAGAAGGAGGAGGAGAAGATCCAAGAGAGAAAGAACCTTCCAAAAAGAGATAAGACGAGTATTTCCACTGAGCTTTAGGTATCTAGGAAATCCCAAAACCTGTGGATGCAAAGGGCTATGGTCAGGTATTGTCATATTATAATTAACAAAACAATCATCAATAAATATCTCTATATAATTATCGTTGGACTTTTGAAATAGCAAATTTATAAATGAGGTAGTACTAGGTGAGGCAATAAATTATATTTTTTATGTTTCTAATAGGAATTTTGTGCTCAGAGAATAAAAATCTCCCAAAGAATAGAAAAGATCCTTCGTATTATAGGCATACAGCATAAATTTGTCTTGAAGATAAGTTAAATAGTTTGGGGCGGGGGGAGTGAGGGTGAGTTTTCAAGCTTAGATCTTTCTGCACTTTCACTACTACCTCCCAAATCATGGCAATCTTGTCCCGAGATTACTCCAATAGCCTCATAACTGGTCTCCCTTCATACTTTCCTTCTATATCAATCTTTTGGAAAAACAAATTTTATCATGTCATACTCTTTTTGCCCCACCCCAGCACTGCTTAAGATCTTTCAAAGGCTTCCCACTGCTCTTGAGAAAAAGGCCTTGCTTGACCGGACCTCTGCATAGCTCTCTTGCCTCATCTTGCATCATGCTCCCCCTTGTTCTCTGTGTTCCAGCCACACTTGCCTTTTTTCATTTCAAATAATTCACTCTCCCTATTGCACAAGACCTTTGCTTCCTGTAATCTAGCAGAATGCTAGAATTATAAAAGCATGAAAAAGGCTTCATGAGGTTGCTTTTATCTCTTAACATAAAGTAAAAGACAATCCATAAGAATGTCTTTTCGTAATATTCTATACCCCTCTAAATCACACCCTTTATGTATATGAGGAATGTATTTACTATATTAAAGCTTGCCAAAAGTTTTTGTAAAACATGAATACAAGTCCTTGCACTGATGTCTCCTGTTTCTCATGATGGCTGAAACTTTTTTAAATAAAGGAAAAGGAAACTGTTTTAGATGAACATGAAATCCATTGGAATACATCTGTCTACTGGGCAAGCTTGCTTTATTCACTAAGGTAAATTCCAAAAGAAGAAAGCTCAGAAAGATAGGAACAAAACAGATGAGAAGAAGGCAGAACCATTAAGTAGGCAATTGGTCATTATTTTCTTAATTTGAATGGCTGGGCAAAAACAAAACAAAAAAACTGTTATTGAGATAGTTACATATGCTATACTCCTTTAACTATAACGTACATAAATTGTAATGATGCATTTCCAATTTAGTCATAAACATTACAACATGGTGGACGACTGCCTTGGAAAACACTGCTACTTAATAATAATGTGATAAATATGCTCTTGGAATTCTGGAGTCCTAAGATGCATAGTAAACTACACTCAGAGTTCATTGTTATTCAAAGAAATCAAGATGATCCATATGCATGATATCCTTAAAAGCTAGGAATTACTCAAGGTAAGAACATCATTATACAAATTACCTTTGTGTACCAAGACCATGACCAACTAAAGGGGTAGGCTTATGTCAGTACATGGTACACTGAAAAAAGCTCGACCTTTTTCTCTCCAAACTGCCCATCATGGTACATATGCCCTGCACTTACCTTAAAATATACAATGTCATCAAGGAAATTAAGCTCAAGGAATAGCAGTGATAAGTATTCAATAAGTGGTTTTAAACACATCCCCCTACATTCATACCATTCTCCTATTAAACACACTTAAGGAAAAGTGTAAATCAACACTGGAGAAGAGACTTAGAATGTGCATTCATACCAGAGAAATTTTGATAGCTCCCCATTTCCCCATACATGCATATACACAAACACCCATACTCACAAATACACATCTCAAAGAATCGTGACCTGCATGACTTATAATACCTGTTTCAGATCTTTCCTTTTTACCATTTGGAGTTCTTTGATGAATTCAGCCTATAGTAGCTTAAGGTAGATAGCAACCTTTTTCAAACTTTCCCCACTGCCCCAAATTCTGACAATAGATGAATTCACTGCCTCCTACACCCTTAATAGTGTTTGGAGAAATCAATGTATCACATAGCTAGATAATTCGATGGCATTTAGGATGGCAGCAAACAATTTTAAATAAAATATAGAATAAAGGAATTACATAAACTTACTACAAATGGCCCACTAGGACTGTTTGTCACTCAACTGGCAAAGACCAAAAACCTCTTTCAAATGACAAATGGACCAGACATTAAGTAGTGTAGAGAAAATAGCCATCTATTCTCCCCACTCTCAATATTAAATAGGAGAACTATACCCTTACTCAAAAATACAAGACTCCTCAATTCTAGCAATAAGGAAATGTATGGTATTGTACTGTAAAATACCATTCTAAAAAAGATGTGGTCTCTAAAAGAATTAAGACACATCTACTCTAAAAATTAACATAAACCTATTCTATGAAATATCATGCAATCATTAGAATACAAAAGAAATATTTTCAAGTATAAATAGCTTAAGAAATATTAATTGAAAATATATAAAAGTACTTACAATAGATCTCAACCATGAAAATAATGTGTAAAAAAAATAGGATGGAAATCTACTATAAGCAGTATAAACGACTTCTATTTCTTCTTATATTTCTCTTTCTTGTATTAGGGACTTATAAACTAATATATTTTTAAATGGTTATTGAGAATAAAAGAGACTTAGGAAATATAATCAAATGTGACTTATGGACCTTGTTTGGATCCTGATTCTAACAAAGCAATCATAAAAAGATATTTTTGGGACTACTGGGGAAATTTGAATATATATAGGGTATTGCATGATAGCAATTAATTATGGTTAATATTATTAAATGTGATAATGACTTGGTGGATAATACGGTTGAAAAAAGGGTTTACCACAGAAGTTTACAGAAATATTTACAGTTGAAATAACATTCACTGGAATTTTCTTTTTAAAAATTCCTTTAAAAATGGGTGAGGAAGGGGAATAGATGAAATAAATTAGCAAAATCTTGAGACTTGTTAAATCTGGTTATATGTGGGTTTACTTTACTAGGCTTTCTATATGTCTAAAACTTTCCATAATAAAAAGGATAAAGAAAGAAACGGTCAAACTATTGCAGTGCTATCTGCCATTCTCATCTCTGGCTCGTAACTTCAAGTGGGACTTTTAAAGCAAAAAGCAAAGAACACAGGAAGCCAATATGATGGCCATGTTTTTCTACCTAATAAAAATAAGGTCTGTCAAACACTTCTATCTGATCTATAGTTTGGGAGATATAGTTCAGATTCTAAAATATATTCTCAGTTGTTTCTCTGACATATGAGACACTGTGAAATTGGAGCTTTCCCTGAAGATTACTATTTTTCATTTTTAGGAAAATTTAGAAATACAAAAAATTGAAGAAAAAAAAAAAAGCTGAAATACTTTTCACACCCCCATCATCTAAACACAAATATAGTTGCATTAAAATTTGGATTTATAGCTACCTGTCTTTTTTCTATGAAAATTGATTTTGGCATCCTGATTTTTCCACTTAACATTCCACATAAGCATGTCCCCATATGACATATTTTCTATACCCATAATATTTAATAGTTACATCACAGTCCATAGAGTGTTGTACCACAATTATTTAAACATTCCCCTATAGCATTAGGTTTTAGGCTTATGTTATTAGATTTTAAAAGGGAAAAATAAGCTTCTTACAAAAGAAAATAATTCTTACCGCCATTAATTTAAAGACATGGCAAGGGAAATTTTATTTATTGACCTAATTCATCTAAATAATATGATATTTAATGTCAGTCATAGAAATCCAAAATTATATTGAAAACTTTGGACTGGGATATGCTAATAATAAACAATTTTTTTGCTCTTAATTGAGAAGTGACTACTTAATATATTATGAGATGAAAAAAATTACTTTACATGTGATTGGATTGCCAGTTTATCTGAAGTTTTTCATTTTCAATTTGAATGAGTATTAGCATTTCATGTGAGATAATTACCACTGGTGGAAAGAAATAGTACTGCAATGATTCATTGGAATTTAATTTCATATCATATTCTAAGACCCATTAAAACAAAAACAAATAATAGTAACAACAGAAAGATCTAGGCATTATTTCAAACAGAAATTCACTTTCTCAGAGAGACAATAGCTCCTGGGGTAATCAAAGAGTCATTTATAACATTTTATCTTCATTTTATGAGATCTAAAAACCAATAACTATCTCTATGATGATAAAATGTAATGCTTCATTTGTTTGAAGCCTCAATCTTCTCAGTTACTCAGTTCCTGGTGACTCATCTTAGACCCTACTGCCAAGATTAATAAAGTTAAAAACAACTCTGATACTTTTCTGAGGGATACTGCCTAATTAATAAGTAAAGGGGGGTTAGGAATTAATGAATAACAAGTGTGCAAACATGTTGCTCTGGAAAATAACTAACCAGGTGAATTTACTTTAAAGATATTGTAAAAACAGATCATTTAGGATATTATAAATTGAACTTAAGTACTTTAAAAATTTTATATCAACAATAAGTTCTATATTTTTCCATTAACAATAAAGAGAATCAGTCAACAAACTATAAAGAATTAAAATTTTTAATTTCTTCTAACCTAATGATATACAAAAATTATTATATAATTTAACAAAAGGCTAAAAAAGTATACTTTATTTGAAGAACTAATATTCACTTATGAGGTTACTAATCTTATCTGGCAACCTCAACTATATAGAATACTGCTGAAATCACAAAAGGAAGAAAAGGGGCCTTTTAGTAAACAAAATAAGTGTCAATAAGTCTATGCAGGAAAGCGCACTCCTGTTACTCAAAAAAACGGCCTTCTCTCTATAGAACGTTTCCTGTTATAGTGTGGATTCTTCTACCACCTTGGTTATTTGATTGCCTAGGCCAGACTCAAATTTGATGAAGCAAAGCACAACTGCAGGAGGCAGTCATGACAGCAAGAGAATATCAGCAACTATACATGATAGCAACTATTAATCTAACTATGGGGGAGGAAAAAAAGTACAAAATATTTTTTATGGAATATGGATTAACTGCTATAAATCATGAAATAAATTTCATCCATCCAACAAATATTCGTGCCTATGTTACTCTCATTGATTTAGGTGCTAAGAAAATAACAAGTTAATAGATGGGCAAAAAATCCCTGCTCTCACAGAGCTTACATTCTAATCAAGGAAGATAGCTAATGAAGCAAATAAATTAACAAAATAATTTCACATTTGCTATCTCATTTTTATCCTCATAAAAGTTCCATGAGGTAGATTGTTTTCATTTTAATAACTGTGATATAGAGTTACCCAAGATTACAATTCTACCAAGTGGCAGAGTTAGGACTGAACTCCCATCTACCTGATTCCAAAGTGATATTTTTAATAATGAAAGTTTTCTTCATAGCACTTGATCAGGGTTTAAAAGTATACATTGATTTATATGATTACTTGGTCGATGTCTTTTTTCCATACCTAGACTCTCTGCACCATGAGGACAGAGGCTATGTGTTTTTGTTGAACAACTATATCCCAGGTGCCCAATCCAGTGCCTGGCACAACAGAAAGCATCCAGGAGGTATTGGGTAATTATAAAGTAGATTTATTTAGAGATATACAGCCATTAATTTTGTTAGTCACTGAGGATGTGGTCATGGCAATTAGCCTGAGTTATCAAAGAAACATTGAATTAAGCTCAATATCATCTAAGAAAGACAATGTGTAATAAATTGTATTTAAACAATTCTTCCCAAAATGTTTTATTTGAAAATTTGGGGCACTTAAGTGGTATCATCATTCCTCTTACTGTCTTGTGTACCTCTTTCCATAATAACTTCTAGGGTATGCTTTAAAGTTACTAAGATATGTTAAGTAAAGCAATTTTTCACTATCCCAATTTTTTATTTAAACTAAAATAAAATTATTACATACAAAGCATAGCATGATGATGATCTTACAAAAGGACACACTGTTTAGGCTGTAACTTTAGTATTTTAATTTTCATACTAATATTAATAATTTTATATTTTATTGTTCATTTGCTTAAAAAATTCTGTAAAATAAACATTACATAATCAAAGAATGAGTTCTAGAAACTTTAGAAAGTATTGTGTCCCTTTAAATTTAAAGAAAAGCAAGTGAGATGTAAAGAAATTAACTGACTTTCCCAGGGTAACAAAACGTCTAACATGTTTGTAAAACAAGAAAACACAAATACTGTATACTCTCAGAACCACAAATTACTCAAAAGCTGCCAAATTATAAAAAATAAAAATTTAAGACTTACCAAAAGGTAAAACCTTTTTTGGGAGATGGTATGAGGAGAAAAATTAGATGTCCCAAGAAGGTCTTTTTGAAAAATATTTTGTGTAATATGAGGTTTACCTTGAATTTTCAAGAGCTTGATTTAGTTACAGGGTCCAATACAAACTAGATAGATCAAAAGAAGGATAGCATCTTTATATCTTCCAAGATAATTATAGAAAAATACAAGATGCCTCAGTGACTCCTAGTACCTATAGGATGAATGTCTTCAGTGGTAGCTGGCCCATTAGGGGAGTCTATAAGAGCATGTACAAAGAGATATCTACTTATGCCTTCAAACCCTTATCCTAACTCAGGATACCTGGAAGCTCTTTTTAAAAGAATAAGAATAGTTCTAAATCAATGACTAGCCCAGTATGTAAGATACAAAAGAAATAACAGACTATATGCAAAATTTTAATATATATTATAGCCTTACATAAAAATATCAATGGTCAACACCTTTAGGTTTTTCTTATGAGCAAGCTATTATAAGTTTTACATATACTATTTCATTTACCTTGTATCACAAACCATACACTGTCTCCCAATATCTGGTATATTTACTGCAAGACATATACATTTGAAGGTTGGCCAATGATCTGTCGAGTGGCATACTGAACATTTTAACAGCTCCTTTTAAGATGAAATGGAGCATGGTTGTAGAAGCTGGGATAGAGGGGAACCTAAATGATTGTCAAATGTAAGTTAAGAATTTATAACTTTTTTTAAACAGAAAGAATATAAATATTTAGGCACTGTAATGATTTTTAAGAACACTTAAGGCAAGCATATATCAGTTAGCATAGTAAATTACCAAATTTTCTGTTAGTTTTAAATATACTTTTTGACTATATATACAAACAGTCTGCAACTTCCTATTGTACTGCTATTACTATGTCTTACATTTGTGTTAATTTAAATATTTAAGCTGAGTAAACTACCTCAAAATTCACAATTAAATATAAGAATACTTTTCAGTTTATAGGAACAGCACAATTAGAAATATATTATAGCTATGGTCCTTTTCTTTAGTTATTCCACAGTGCTTTACACAAGAACATATTCACTGGAAAAGACAAAACAGACATCCTAGGTTAAGACAGATTTTACAGATATAGAAAAAGGCAAAGATTATAAAATTGATAACTGGGTCAGCCTCTATCATGAAATTTTAAGGTAACATGGTGAAATGAGATTTCATTTTGTTTCCCCATCAACAAATTATTACATTCCTACTTTTATCTTTAAATCTTGATATTCTAATGTGGGATTAGTCAAGTTTTACTCATATATATCGGATGAATAATGTCATTTAAATATTTTCCAAAAGTATGAAGGCTGCTGTATTTTCCATTTACCCTTTTTAAACTATATTATTTGAAACTTATTTTTCTTGAAGATAAGATACATAAAATATTTAACTAATGTTTAACTTATAGGTATGAAGAATGCCTCCTCCCACTGCCCCATAACCACCAATCAGGTCAAGAAACACTATAGTATCTCAGAAACCCCTGCATGTGGACGTCCTCTATAATTACCTTAGGAATATCAAAAGTTAAATCAGTACCTTTACAGGCTCCTGAACAATGCAAGGACCTGAGAATAACTTAAATCTATTTACACTTTCCTGACCTACATGCTATATGGACTTTTCTTTTTTTAACCCCACTAGATATATTTACTATTGTTTGTTTACATACAATCATATGGTTATTTACCATTTTATTTGTTCTTATTCCATCTTGCACTTCACATTTTCCATCTAGTATCATCACTTCATAAAGGAGGTACATCTTTTATGATTATCATTAATATGAGCCTGATAGTAACAAACTCAATTTGGTTTGTCTGAAAACATTTGTGTTATACCCTCAGACATGGAAGGTGTTTTCTTTGGAATTTCTAGGTAGAAAGTCATTTTCTTTCAGTACACTGAAAATACCATTCCACCATCCTCCAGCTCCTACTGTTAACTGTTGAGAAGTCAGTGATCAGTCTAACTATAGCTCCAATTAAGGTTGTCTCCTCCCCTTCTCCCCCACCCTCTCCCCTTCTAGCCGTGGCTGCTTTTGAGATGTTCCATTTGTCTTTGTTTTTGCACATTTCCTCTATATATCTAAGGATAGATTTCTTATTTTTCCTGCCCAGAAATGTATTTGGCTGTCTGGATTTTATGTCTTTCATTAGTTCTGGAAATTTTTCAGCCAGTACCTCCTCAGATATTACCTCTACCCCAATCTCTTTTCCAGGTCTCCAGTTGTCATATTAAACATTCTCACTACATCCTCTACATTTTTTAATGACTTTTCTGTATTTTCCTTTTTTTTTCCTTTCTTTTGTCTTTTTTGCTACATTCTGGAAATTTTCTTCTAAACTATCTTCTACTTCATGCATTCACTGTTCAATTGTGTTCACTATGCTACCAAACCCAGTCTCTTAAGTTTTAAATTATATTATTCTTCTGAAGTTTTATTTGGACCCTTTCAAATGTCACTTTAAAAAGATTCTTTCCTGCAGAAATTTTCAAGCCCATATTTTATTTCTTTAAACAGAATAAGCACAGTTTTAAAATAATCAGTATTTGATAATTATGATATCTGAAAACTATATGATCCATTTTTTCTGACATTTTTTTTTGTCTTTTATTTATCCTTATTATTATACCTGTTGCCCTGTCTCCTTGTTTGTTTGATTATATTTGACTATGTGCTGATGATGATTGCCCTTGAAAAATCATTCATGAGTATTCCCTGGGGCTAAGAAAGCAGTGTCTTTCTCCAGAGAGAATCTGCATTTGCTTTTGCCATCCATCCATTCCAGAACCACTTTAAAATTAGGAGCTTTTCTTCTTTTTCTCTGCTCTGCTCAGCACCAGGACATCTCTTTCCATGTTTTCCTTCTGATTTGCCCTTACTGTGACTCTAGAGGGAGTAGTCCCAGCTAAATATAAGGAGGATTTCATCTTATCTCCTTACCATGGGCAAGGCCCTGGGCTTTGATTTCTCTTTCTCTCACCTCATAAGGTGTTAATACTTCAGCTTGATTTCCTGGATTTGGCTTTGATACTTCTTTATCTCCTTCCCATAAAGCTATAAGAATCTCAACTTAATTTTGTCTGATTTCAGCCTCAGACAAAAATAGATTCCTGTCCTTTGCTTATCTTTCTAGGTTCTTGCCTTTTCTTAGCTTTCGGCTGGACAATATTATAAGCAACATTCACTAATTTCTCATTTTCAAAATAAGGTATAAAATATTCTTGTTGAAATAATGAATCTTCTTACATTTACATTAAGTGTCTTGTGATTAAGTGTTAATTTTGGATAAAATTAAATAAACTATGGGAGAGGATGTGGCTTAAGTGGTTGCATGCCTGCTTCTCACACTGGAGGTCTCAGGTTCAATCCCTGGTTCCTCTTAAACACAAAAAAAGGGAACAACAAGCAAACAAATGAAAAAACCAACTCAGGGGAGCCGATGTGGCTCAGTGGTTGAGGGCCAGCTTCCCACATATGAGCTCCCGGGTTCAATCCCGGTCCCGGTACCTCAAAAAAAAAAATTAAATACACTAAGCCCTTACTTACCCTTAACAACCTTGGAATCTGAAAGATGTTTCCTTCACATATAACGATGTGAAGAAAAATTAACAACAATATTGAAAAATAGCACAATACAAGAAATAAAACTAGGCCTCATTTGGCATTTTATCCCAGGGTCAAAAGGCTAAATCAACAGTAGATAAATTTCACATTGCTTCAACACAAATATTTTTAAATGACAATGTAATTTGATATAATATTGCAATATAAAATTTTGCCTGCAATTAAATTTCAAATCTATGGTAAAATTCTCAAGCATTAATGTAAAATAATTATTAAATTTATAGAATTTCACTATTACGTATTTGTTTATCTTATAAATATTCAGCCATAGAATACTTTTAAATGAATAATTCTGAACTAGTTTTACAAACATAACTTAAGTACTTTTCACAATAAGCGTATTCATAGTTAAGTGTTTAAAAAAAGTTTTTGGAAACTACGTAATACTCTTCCAGGGTTGAGCTGCTACATGCTACCCAAAAAAGCTAATAAATTAATAAGATAATTAATTAAAATAGACAATTTATAAACAAACAAAGAAAAAAGAAGAGAAAAGAAAAGTGAAAAAATGACATGAAAGAACCATTCAAATTGGTACCAAGATAAATGTGTGATGCCTAATTTCATTCAATGAAGCCCTCAACACCATTGGACATTGTCTTATTTGTCAATGTCTATTTCAAATCTTCACCTAAATCTTCAGGCTCCCTTTCTCACTCTTAACTTGGCTACAGTCACTTTATAAACAATTGTATCTATACCCACATTAATGTCTTTCATATCAGTTTCAAAGAACAAGTGTATTTCTCTTATCTAAAAGTTCCTCTCCATAACTTTGCAATATGTATTTCTACATTTTCCACATCTAGCTCCTTCCTTTCCATATATAAAGATGCTTAAATTTCTTCCTGTCTCTCTCTTTACCATGCCACCAAACTGCTCTTGATAAGGTCTCAACTCCTAACTGAGAAACCAACAGACACTTTTCAGTAGCTCTATATGGCATCTGCAACAATAGACCATGTTCTCCTCAAAATTTTCTACTTTTGATTCAGTGTAATTACTTTCTTCTCTGCATAAATTGCAGTTTCTATGTTCCTGGCTAAATAGAGTTATAGATTATAGTATATCTGGTAACAAAGTATTTTTTAAAAGTTATTAAACGTAAAGATAAATTATACATTTTAAACAAAAGCTCTAATGTTCTAAATTTGCTCACCTTTTCTTTGATGAAAAGATGATTACATTATCTAGGAATTATCAGAAAAAAATACTATTGTCCTTCAAGAGAAATATGATATTCTGACAAAAAATGAGAAAATAAATGTTTTTTGAAAGAAACTCATGATATATACAGTATTTCAAAAATGTGTACATTGTTACCAAAAATAATGTCATTAATTTTAAAAGTTACATATCAACACACTTCAAACACTTGGAGAACAAAATTTTTATCTGCTTATAAATTTCTGAAACAAAGAATTTTCATAGGTTTTGAACCTATTTGTTACAAATTTTAAAAAGCAAATCCTCCAATTATTTTGTAAGAATAACTGATTGACAGCAGGAAAGATGGCAATAACTAACTGATTTCAACAAACAACATTGAAGTACAAGTAGATGAGACTGAAAAAGTATCATGTAGAAAGCACAGCTAATGATATGTTTTTTTGTTTGGATCTATGATCTTTATGAATCTCTTTTTCAATGATGACAATTATTAAAACCATTTATTCAAATAAGTGTAGATATTTCTATTATTATTATTATATGATATTTTAAATAGTTATGTGTTTCACCCACTAGAGTGTGAGTTATTTAAAAGTGGAGACTTTGATTGTTTTCTCTATTTTTGTATCCCTAGGACTTTGAGCATATGGCATACAGCAAATAATTATGCAATGAATGCTTTGTGAATGAATGACCAAAATTACATGCAAGTACATAAAAATTAATATATGTATGTACACACACACTTAAGTTTATGTGTATTAGTGCTTGGTTAAGGAAACAAAATATTATCTAAAATGGATTTAGTCCCAGTGCTCATATACCAATTTGATGATGTTTTATGCTTCAGCTTATGATTCATTTACCTCCTTTATGACTTTCCAAATTAAGGAAATCAATGAGGACATTATAGTTGCCCTATACAACATGTGAGAATTTTTACTTTCAAAATGAATCATCAGTGATACAAGCAATGAATACACAGTCAACAAAATTTAAAGCAAAAATAACAGAGCTGTTCCTATAATAGAACAGCAGATAAATGACCCAATACCAATGAAACTGTAAAAATAATAAAAATTAGACTTTCCAAGTAACCAATTAGAAATAAAAATCAAATAACTGCATTATTTTTATTTCAAGACTTAGTTTACAGCCACTAATCTCATTAAGAATATGACTACTTACATAATTTTTACCATGCATAAATTTTCCTTTTATGTTATATTAAAAAGTGACTGCAATGATGGACAGGCCATTATACATTTTGTCAAAGCCTATGAAATTATACAGTGCAAAGTGTAAACCATAATGTAAACTATATACCTTGGTTAGTAGCAATGCTTCAATATTTGTTCATCAATTGTAACAAATGTACCACACTGATGTAAGATATTAATAGGGGATAATGTGGGAGGGGAAGGGGATGGGGTATATGGGAATCCCCTATACTTTCAATTTAATTTTTCTGTAATTCAAAACTTCTTTCAAAATAAAGTTTATTATATGAAAAAAGTGTTTAGCAATAATTTATATAATTACTATTATATTTTCCAATACTAAATTCACTTAGTCCTCTTCTATAATTAAAATAAAGAAGTGCACATTACAATTTCATTTGAAAAAAAATTAGATGATGCAGACACAAAATGATACTCTACTGGTATGCCTTCTAATTGCATATTTAAAAGAAAAAGTTAAAAGAGAAAAAGTAAGCAAAATAAAATGAACAAATTCTGTTCCCAAAAATGATTAGGATTCATTGTGTGAATTTTTTTTGCTGATAGAACATATTTAAGTAACTAATGATTGTAGAAATGTTATTAATTAGATCCAGAAAAATTTATCTTGTAAAAGCTAAGATTACAAAATGGTTGAGTGAAACTTAAGCTGAATTTTCTGGGTGATATCTACCAATCTACTGTGCCCAAACTGTATCTAGGGTTATAGCTATCTCAAAATACACTGCAAGGGCATCATGGAGATTAAGAACACGAAAGGTACAAAATGGAAGGTAGAATACATAAGGCAGTACTTCTGTAGTAAACGGTATCATTAGAAATGTAAACTTTCCTGGAAAGTCTCTCCTCACACCCCTTGTCAGGTTTACAGTTACCTTAAATATATAAATTTGATGTAATCTATTACTACATCTGTGGTCTATTGCTTTTACTCTAATAGTCTTTAAGGTGGAAGAAAAAAGTAGTCAGAATATTTAAAAAATCAAAACAAAATCAAAATAAAGTAAAATAAAATAAGCAAAGTCAAGTTTAGAAGCAAAACTATCCCACTGGTACCTACCTCCTGGAAATGCCATTAGCCAGACATTTATGACTATAGGATTTTGAGGAGAGAGGTGATGAAGTTGGGGACAAGTTGAGAGGGGCAATCAGACTATTGATGATCTCAGTCAATTGTGCACTCTGCAAGAAAACAGTAAAACTTTTACTATTGCTAAACAAGAAATATGAATTAAATGTCAGACCTATACTGCCTATTAAATGCTTAACTTTTCATGAAACAAGTAAATATTTATTTATTAGTAAATATTTTAATCTCCAAAGACAACTTACACTGCTGATTTTTCCAATTATTGTAAGTAAATCTTACATTTCTAAATAGTTAAAAATACCATTTCTATATCCTTTTTTGTTACAGTTCTTTTCTCTACCCTCACCATCTTCTAAAAACCTTGAATCCAGCTAATATCATTTACTCAGTATCTCCTTGAGGTAGCCAAACTGACAATAATATCATTTACTCAGTATCTCCTTGAGGTAGCCAAATTGACAATAAAATATGAGTTCTAATTTAACTATCAAACTACAGTTCAATATAGTTTAAATGCCTACTAGGTATCAAGTACCTACCTATGTACCAGGCACTGTACTAGGCACAAAATATACATTACTGCTAATCCTCACAAATCACCAGTTCAGTAGATAGCATCAAAGTTACTGATATTACTATTAATAATATCAATTACAGATGAGAAAATTGAAACAAAGATTAAGTGGTTTGATCTAGGGTTATAAAGTTAGTAAGAAATAGAGCTGGGGTTCAAATTCAGGCCTAAATCCACTGTCACAGTGTTTCTTAATATTTTTCCTAATTCAGAAATAGCAGTTTTTTTTAGATACCAAAGATTTTCATTGACCCTTATTCCAAACTTAAATATATATAATAAATATTATTTTCAAAACAACCAACAATTGCAATAAACAAAGGCCATATAAATGGAAATAATTTGTACATTAGATGTCCAAATATTTTCATTATACATGTAATCCAAATTTAGTGGAAAAAATGGGAAAATGTGGAGACATTTGAAAAAAGGAAAGAAAAACACCCATAATCACATTCCATGTACAAAATGCACAAACACATACACAACACAAATTAATTCATGCCGATCTAATGTTCTAAAACCTGCTTTTCACACTTAATATAGTCTATCTTTTAAAAGAACTAGACCTATCTCACCATTTTCTTTGCAAAATATCCTACTATAAAATGTACGGATATATTTTTTAAATTATTGTGAAATTATTCGTTTGTATGAAACTAGTAACATGCTATTATATATAATGAAATTAAAGAATATGATAGAAATAAACCTAATATTAGACATCTTCAAAAAACCTTTCATGAAAAAGACTCTGAAATGTTTTCAGCATTTCTTTTCTCAGAAGATAATATGTGGGGGGCGGATGTGGCTCAAATGGTTGGGCGTCCGTCTACCGTATGGAGGGCCCTGGGTTCGATCCCCGGGACCTCCCGGTAAAATAAAGAAAAACATAGAAGTTGCGCGGGCTGCCAGGCCTTGCATGCGGGCATGCCAGGCCCCGTCAAGCCACGCAGCAAGATGGTGACATAACAGGAGAGTGACACAAGGGAGAGCCAAGATGAGACGTGCCGAAAAACCAGGAACTAAGGTGGCGCAGGTGGCAGAACGCCACTCTCTCACATTGGAGGTTCCCAGGACCGAATCACGGTGAAGACAGGAGGAGAAGGATGAGAAAAGAGGGCAGGAAACAGAGAATTATCCAGTGAATGGACATAAAACAGCAAAAAAAAAGGGGGGGGGAATGGATAAAAGTAAATAAACAAATAATCTTTTTTTAAAAAAAGATAATATGCACCTAATGACTACATTTTTAAAATCATTACTCAGATTTTATTTTTTTTAGATTAAAGTTCATTTTCAAAATCCTTAGTACAAATAGATTCTTTAGTCCATTTAGCAAGTATTCACCAGTTTAGTCACGCAATTAAGTATCTCATATTTTCCATGCTAACACACTGAAATACCTCATTGTCCCACCTCCAAAAATATCTAAAATCTTCCAAGCCACTGAAGACTACTGGTCAGATATGTGTGAATAAGCCCAGAAAGAAAGCACAACGCCCTAGATTTACCCTACCAACCAATGCCTTCTAGCATAATAATATCTCATATACCTAAATCTATATTTCAGCTAGGAAATTCAATTAAAAGTGAAGCATAATTTGAACTCTGAAAGCAAAAACTAATCAACTTTAAAAGTCAAAACACTTAATATTCATAATAAGGTTTCTAATGCAAATACATTGCTGATAAAATTCATTTAAAAATCACCTAATATACGAAAAATATGTCATTTTTCAATTTATGAACAAATTAACAATGCAAATATGCATTTGTACTATGAATAAATAAGTTATTTTAAAAAACTGGTATCAGCCTATAGCTCAATAATTTATAGTGCGTTTATAATTTAAATTGCAACTCTTTCACTGCTTTTGAGATATGTAAATATATTTTGTTTGGTAAGAAAATCAGTTTTCTAACAAAGTAATTAAGTCAAAGGATTACCTGATCTATAGTCAAGTTTTGTTGTAGTCCATGAACAGTTATATACCAATAACTATCTAAGAAAATTATACATAGTATCAGGATTGCCACATCTGTCAACTCACTCTTAGACTGTTTCCCTCAACAACTATTTGAAAACAACTTAATTTTTCAATTGGCCTATTTTAAGCATTATTAGCATATGCTTCAAGAGCAAATGATCTGTTCACAGGCAATTTATTAATGACCTCTACAAGTGATTGCTGCTGCTCCTTTCTGCAGATCTTTCCTCTACTCTCCCTATGTCCAGAACTATTATTGTTACTTTTATAACTCCTGGTTTCCTTCCTACAAAAGCCTCTAACACCTCCATGAGCAATGAGACCTGAAAAATTAACATGCTACCCTGGGCAAGATTTAGAAGGGCACCACACTTGGATTAATACTCTGCTGTCACTGTCTTAAAATTCTTAATAATTTTTAAACAAGGGCTCTGCAATTTCATTTTGTACTGGGCCCTGAAAATTAGCCAGTTCTGATGTTATCTCAGGTCCAACCAAACGAATTGGTGATACCAGGGAGAAAAAAAAATAAAAAGAAATCTTTTCTGAAAATTAAAATGCCTCTAGAATTATACTGTATTGGGAATGAATTAAACAACTTACTTCCCAATGAATAAGTATAGACATATAGGTGAAGAAAGTAGAAGATCTGACTGAGCAAGCAAATAAATCATTCTGGAGGGTGAAAAAACTAGGGTCAAACTGAAGGGGATAGGGTCCTATGGGATAGGTGAAAGGAGAAGAAAGAAGTGGGAACATGACCGACTCTAATTTATAACACCGCTTATATGGTAAAATACATTCCAATTTCATACCAGCTAATTACAAAATAACTTTCTGAGTTATAAAATATCCATAAAAATGATTCATTCCAATTAAGGAAAACTCCAGGCAACTGTAAATTAACAAATATGGGATGAGAGAAATTAAACCATATTCTTTTTTTTTTTTAAGATTTATTTATTTATTTATTTATCCCCTCCTTGCTGCTTGTGCTTGCTGTGTCCATTCGCTGTGTGTCTTCTCTGTGTCTGCTTATCTTCCCCTTGCTGTGAGGTCCCGCTGCATCAGCCCCTCGTGCCGCGCGGGCCGGCCTGCCCTCACAAGGAGGTCCCGGGAAGCGAACCCGGGGCCTCACACATGGTAAATGGGGGCTCTATCGGTTGAGCCACACCCGCTTCCTGTTGTGAGGGCTTGCTGCATCAGCCCACTAGGCTGCGCAGGCCGGCCTGCCCTCACAAGGAGGCCCCGGGAAGCGAACCCGGGGCCTCCCATATTATACCATATTCTTGCTTACCAGGAGTAAGATAGTAACCTGGTACTAAATGATTGCACAGTGTATGTCAGAAAAACCCAGGAAAATTAGATGTGGATAGCCAAGAATCCGTATCGTTTCTCAGGGCAAATGCTGCTTTGCTTAAAGCTGAATATGTTCTGGTGGGTTTAATCTGTTCCCAACATAACAAACTCCTAAATACCAGATTTGTTCTAGAGTCAGCAAAGTCTAAATCAAAATATGTTTTGATTTCAAGGGAGAAATGTAAAATAAAATAAATTTCTGGAGTCATATATTATAGGGTTTAAATACCAATAAAGGCTTTGAAATCAAAGTAATTAGTCAGGGGCTCCTTTGACCTTCCATTTACATGATAATATTTTATGAAAGAACCCTTATTACAATATTATCTTTCTAAAATTTTCTGCTGATAAATTAGTCAGATAATTATTCAGATTTATTAACTGGCACCACTGTTCTTTCCCCCTGAAAAATATTTCCTGATGAACAAGTTTGTTAGAAAAAGTACTTTTCAACCCTAGGATAATTGAGTTATCAACCTGTGGCTATTTGCCAATACATTATATATTATATTTAAATAATCTGAATTATATCATTATAATAGAGACCATATTACAAATATTTTCATTTTATTTAATGTCAAATGGTCAATTTTAATAACTATATCGCAGAGAAACACACATATAATCATGTTTATTTAAATAGTATTATAAAACCAATTAGAAGGCATTTCATACCACTTGCCACCCTGCTCTTAGTCTATTTTACCTGCTTTTCAATGTTTCGAAGAAGTAGCGTAGGGCTGCTTGGTGACATTTCAAAATCTTGTTCTGGTAAAGAATCTTGACTTTCTTGGGGGACATGAAGATTCTCTGTAGAATTTAACAAAGCTGCTTGGTCTGTAAATTGTAATTGTTTCTTCAAAACGTCTTTTGGAAGTTGACATTCTTCTAGGATCACTACCCCCTACATAAACAAAAATCAAAAATTTGAAATGAAGGCATACTGATTGGTAAATCTCATTTAGTATTACATTACACTTTAAATCATTCTTCTTATTATTCCTTGGAAATCAGAAAACATACATTTGAATGTACAGTTTAACTCTCAAGAATTGGCCAATTTAAAACAAGTGCAGCTAAAGTAAGATATATGTCTGATGAGTTGGGCTTGTAAAATATTGTCATAATTTATATACATGCAGTTACTTTACTGCTTATTAGTTTTATTTATTAGAATTAAAAGCATGAAACATTTAGAATAAAGTTAAAGGCTTAATATACTCAGAACATGGACATTTCAGAATGAAATCCAGAATATTTCCTAATAGAATCTTTTGATATTTTGGTCACTAGCTTATATTTCCTTTCTATTTGAGTTTTATTATTAAGGACACAAATTAAGTTATTATTAAGGACACAAATTCTCAACTTAATGGGGGTACTTTCTGAAATGTAAGTAACTAGGAGAATGAGTAGGAATCTGCCTGCCCCCCACACTCACCCTGTCCCATTCACATACACACATACTTATTTCTCAGATGTCTCCCAGACTCCCCAGCTTTCTCCCTCCAACTGTTCTAACCCTTACACCCTCAAAACCAAGAGGCAGGAAAGAAAGGGAAAAAAAGGAGTGTACAGACTTGATCTTAATGGTTCATATTTAGCTCTCACTATGAATAACTTCTTCCCTTCATACTCCTACCAATCCTTCTCACTCCAAGCATTATTTATTTATTTATTTATTTGTAAAATGCTAATGAGCTCCTATAGGCTACTTGGAAAGGTGTGGTTAAAGTATTATTTTAATGAAAATTAGACTAAAATATTAATGTAAATGTATAGTATTTCAAGAATGGAATAAATTACATGACTGCTATGGGCCAGCCTGTATCATGTGTAAATCCTCTTTATAGGTAGGAAACTCTTATAGGTAAAACTACTATATATGAGTAGTTTCACTTTACAGTATATAATTGAGATAATATATAACTTTATAATGGACATATTCAGGTAAGGTGTTAAACATACATATTATTAGTTTATAACAATATATTACCACTGATGCTTGATAAAAGGAGTAAATGCATTATTTTTTATCTACCCTAAGAATAGTGCTAGCATGATAACTTTTACAAAGAGCAGGGGATCCAATTGTTGATACCATTTCAATAACATTTTCCTAGAATGCACAAATATGACTTCCCAGAAATCTGGAAAAAAACCATTTAAAAGAAGTTGCTGTTTTGTTTGGTATTTTAAAAATTAAATTAGATATGTTAGATACAGTATCATCAATCTCAAAAGCTCTTGAAAGTAAATGAAATGTCCATTCAAAATTTCTACAAATTTCTCACTTATGAATAGGTTTTTACAAGTACCAGCATGCAAAAGAAATATAAGTATTCACCATATCAATATAATTATAATTCCCTTTGGTTTGATTACAGTTAACACTATGGGCCAGTCCACTGTGGATTAGTCTGAGTTCATACCCCTACTTGCAATACTGTTTCTGTGGAAATATCCTTTCTGAGTTCCAAAAGCCCAATTTCTTTTTCTTTTTTTTTTTTAAATTTATTATTTATTTATTTATTTATTTTTAAGATTTATTTATTTATCCCCCCCTTGCTGCTTGTGCTTGCTGTGTCCATTCCCTGTGTGTCTTCTCTGTGTCTGCTTATCTTCCCCTCGCTGTGAGGTCCCGCTGCATCAGCCCCTCGCACCGCGCGGGCCGGCCTGCGCTCACAAGAAGGCCCCGGGAAGCGAACCGGGGGCCTCCCATATGGTAAACGGGGGCTCTATCGACTGAGCCACTCCCGCTTCCCAAAAGCCCAATTTCTAAACCTTTAGAATACTACCATTTTGTAAATTGGGGGTCTGCTATCCTTATTTCAATGAAAAATGATATTTTAAAAATTCAACCAGGGAGACAATCATGGACAATTTCATAATCTTTTTTTTTCTTCCTTAAACAGTTACCCTGGATAACACAATCACAGTGTGAGAAGAATGTCCCATGATGATCTGCCATAGCCAACAACAGAGAAGAAAGTGAAGTTAAATTATTTGAGAACATTGCCAAAAGAGTTTCTCTTTATAGACATCAGGAAAAGAATAGTCTAATTATGGACAAATTTTAAGAAAAATGCATTGTGGTAACTGAGACAAGTGAAAACTCTGGCATTAAATGAAAGCAAATCAACTGAATCAGAGAAGACAAGTATACTTGATAATAACGTTAAAAAGATTTTTCCCTCTGGAGGGTCATCATAAAGGACATTGTGCAAAAACACACAATTGCCTCAACTATAACTTTATTATTCACATCAACTCAGCAAAGCTAATTTCAAGCAAGAATTTTAAATAGAAATTTTAAAACACAAACAATGTGTCATTTAAAACGTGGAGGATCCCAAAAGAAAGCTGAGAGAGAAAATATTTGATATAGGACAGTCAGCCTCTCTCCCAAGAAATACTTTTTTTTTTTTTTTTCTGTGAGTAAGAGAAAGCTGTTGTCTTAGTGGAAAGCTGAAGCAGGTAGGGGGAAAATACAGGATGCTGTGTTGACAAAGCAGCTGCAAGAACAAGGAAGGGATACTGCTAATAACTGCTTTCTTCTCCACTCAGAAAATTTAAGCAAAATTTATCTCGCTTGGATTGTGGTAAAGGGGCAAAAGACAGCTTAAAGCCCTAAAACCTGTAGATCTACTACGTGTTTCCTGGCCTGAGGCACAAACCAGCACTTCAATAGGATATTTATAAAAGAGCATGCCCCAATCTATTTCCTTTCACTTCATCTCTCTCCCATTTAACTGAGAAAGGAGGCTTTTTTTTTTTTCCTTCCAAGATATATTAAACAGAAAGTTCTGTCTTACTTAAGACACTCATCTCACTTATTTTTCTTACAATAACACAAGAACCTATAAGAGCATAAAAAGAACTGTTTTCCCTGTTTAGTATAATAATATTTCAACTAAACTGCACATAAATAAACATAAAAACAAAACTCATAAAATTTTGGTATTTTCTAACTGCAGAATCAAAGGATTTTTTGCTTAGTTTTGAAATCAGAAAGAATAAAATTAAAAAGAATTATTAAAAACTTCATTTCTCCTACATTAAAATTTGAAAATCTTACAAGGTTTTCTTCTGTTTAATATAGATTCTGTAACATATTATAAGCATCCAAGCTGTAGACAATTACACAAGAGAACATCCATGATACTGAAGAATCTACAATCCCTATTTTTTAGACATTTTGCTCTTATTCAATCCACTCAGTCCCAGCTCTGACTCCTACTATGAGATGGCAAAGGACAGGTAAGAAGCCTTAGGTTCTTTTTAAAGATTAGAAAAATCAAGCTCACAGAGGTTAAATATCTTATGCAAGAGTACCAGCTAATCACAGGCAAAGTAGATTTTTTTAAAAATTTATTTTATCTATTTCTCACCCCCCTTGTTATTTCTGCACTTGTCTACATCTGTGTCTGTTCATTGTGTGCTCTCTGTGTCTGCTCATCTTCTTTTTAGGAGGCACTGGGAACCAAACCTGGGACCTCCCACATGGAAGGGAGGCGCCCAATCGCTTGAGCCACATCTGCTCCTTGCTTGTGTCTCTCATTGTATTTCCTCATTGCGTCATCTCACCGTGCCGGTCACGTCAGCTCTCTGTTTTACTCATCTGCTTTAGGAGGCACCAGGAACCGAACCTGGGACCTCCCATGTGGTAAGCGGGCACCTAACTGCTTGAGCCACATCTGCTTCCCCAAAGTAGATTTTTTAACAAGTAAATTTCCTGAGTGAGACTCCATCTTTGTCAACCATATAACTGTTTACTAATCCCCAGAACCTCTTTCCAATCAGATCTCTTGATTATCTAAATTCACTAGAAAACTAGTGGCTCATTTTGATTTAAAAAAAAAAAAATTCTTAATCATTTACATTCTAAAATTTCAAAAGTGTTTTTGAATAAACACTACCCAATATTATTAATATAAATTCTATCTACTCAATATTCTGGACTGTTAGAGTATCAATATAGAATAGTCATTAAAAGCACAGCTCTAAACTCAGATTTTAATTTTAATTTGAATCCTTGCTTTACCAAAGATGCAGTAGAGTCTGCACAAGTTACTCCCATCAGACTGTAAGCCTTGAAAACGTAAAACTAGAGTTCTGTTTACCACTATATACCTAAGTATACAGTAGGCAGGTAATAACTATGTATGAAAGGAAGGGAAGCAAGGAGTGAAGGAAAGAAGGCAGGAGGAAGGGAGAAAATAAGGAAGGAAGGTGAAGGGACTTGCTACAATATAACATGATTTTAACTGCCATTTCTACTGAAATATCTCCAATTCTATATCTTTTTATAGACCTGCCTTCTCCAATATCTCATATTTTCAACTCTTTCAGGACCACTTAACATGAATGTCCTGTAGAACTTGAAAATCAATGTGTCAGAAAGTAGTTCATTTTCATCAAGTCTCCTATAAAATAAGCACTATTCTTTCCTGGAAACAGCAGGTCAATAATTGAGAAAGGAGAATGGTAGAATGAGAATTACTTGGAGAGCAATTGAAAACCTTAACTCTCCACCAAGATTTTCTTATGCCATTGTGTGTGGGACAGGGAGAGGGAAAGGTTTATGATAACCATCACAAGTGTGATCATCACTCTTACTATACACTAGGACTGCTGGAAAAAATTTCTCATCTACCATGTATTTAGATACCATGATAGCTATTATTAAAAAGAATGTTTTTCCTTTTTTGCAATATAGCCCTAGAGATGTGCTCTAAATTAGATCTGATTAACAATTTACTCTTCAACCAGGCATTCAAATTCTACCTCTATGACATTTCCTCTATCATAAATCCCATCACCCTATATCCTTATTTTCCTCATTGTATTTCTTTTCTCCCTTATATTATACACACTCACATATGCATGTATTTCACAGAAGGAAAGCTCTGTAACTTACTTATTTTTATATTTGTAACTTTCAGCAAGTTACTTTCTCTCTGTCCCCAGTGTCCCGATCTGTAAGATAGATGTGATAACTACCTTAAGGATGTTGTGAGTTTTCAATGAAATGATACACATAAGTTGCTTAAAACAGTGCTTCATGCATTTTAAGTGATATACTTTGTATATTTTTGTAATGTCATCATCATCATCATCATCATAAGTAATATTAGGACTTAGTATAATGATGGACATAAGAGTATATCTGATGAATGAACATGTTAATAAAAGGGAGAGAGAGAAAAAGACAAAGAGAGAGAAAGTATCCAAACTATTTTGCCAACAATCATTCCATTACAACAGAAACAAATTCTCAACCTTGCCTGGGGTCTGGTGTTAAAGTGAGGCACTGATTGGTAAGGAATGGGATCCTGAAAATTGGAATGGGGACACATGAATTGATAATGATGGCAGTGGGGACACTGAAACCCTAAATTCTGCTGAGCCTTTGCCAGATAAACCTGTAATGGTCTGCCCTGAGGAAACAACCACCAGATCTCCAGCCTGCCCTGAGAAAACAGCTTCCCACCTCCAGTCTGCCCTAAGGAGTCTTATACCCTATACAAAACCAACTCAAGATAGATCAAAAACCGATATATAAGAAACAGGACAATAAAACTCCTAGAAGAAAATGTAAGGAAGCATCTTTGAGGTCTTGCGGTAGGCAATGGTTTTATAAACTTTACATTCAAGGTAGGAGCAACAGAAGAAAAAATTAGATAAACTGGACCTCCTCAAAATTAAAAACTTTTGTGCTTCAAAGCAGTTTGTCAAAAAAGTGAAAAGTTGCGAATATTCTTGCTGACCTGATTTTGTGATAATCAGGGTAGACTAAACATTCACTATATTAGAAACTGTGCGTGTGTCCCCAGACCTAGTTTTTCTCCCTAGGTCTGGTTTTTAGAATGCTGGTGATAAACTAAGCCTGATTTATTATATGGCCTGACCATCCTGTATGGGAAAAGACTGTAACTTTGGGTATCTTTGGTCAACCTTAAGAGATATAGCAGGGGGACAGATGTGGCTCAGGTGGTTGGGCATCTGTCTCCCATATGGAGGGATCTGGGTTCGATCCCCGGGACTTCCCGATAAAAATAAAAAAAAGAAAATATAGAAGGCACGTGGGCCACCAGGACCTGTGCGCGGGTATGCCACCAGGACCCACAAGCCACACAGCAAAATGATGACATAACAGGAGAGTGACACAAGGGAGAGCCAAGACAAAGCGCACCAAAAAACCAAGAACTAAGGTGGCACAGGCGGTAGGACGCCTCTCTCCCACATTGAAGATTCTGAGGATCGAATCCCAGTGAAGGCAGGAGGAGAAGGATGAGAAGAGAGGGCA